>OVAX01000256.1:0-98245 GCA_900406405.1 Lepidium africanum | reverse complement strand
TTACGAACGAAACGTTCGTATTTATAGAGAAACATTTGGTTTTACTGTGCATGCATAGTAATGCGTGGGCTCCACATATATAATAATTAATCGCCGTAACTTTTTGACATTGTTTCATAACAATTATGTCCTTTCATTTAGTTTCTGTTTTTCTTTTCTCATCCAGCAAAATTACTTTATCTTAACATCATTTTATATTGTGGTTAAATTCCGTTGGTAAGCAGAGGCGGACCTGTATATATATATAGTGGGATTGGCTACTTTCACCGTCCAACTTAAGTTGATAGGAGGAGGCATATTCTATGTAAAGGACAAATGCATGTAACCTACAGTTTGAGCCAATGTCTTATTTATTTGTTTATTGCATTTGGAAATTTGGATGAATGGTGACCGTAAGATGGAAGCAAAGCGACAAAACATGAAATGATGGGAGCATAAAAACATTGGGTTTAAGTGGTTTAATGAGTAGGTAAGATGATCACATCAATCATAATACTCCTTTCCAAATGATCTCTAATTCGCCACCATCATAAATATTTTTGGCACCATCTTGTGCATTATTCACTTTGGTTTTTGACCTTTAAGAAATATAAATGATGAGTCTCTTGTCAATTGAAAAGTGTAGTCTTATGGGGACAAAGAATGGCTTGTCGATAAAAGGACAAAAGGAGAGGTTTTTGCTTTGGATAAGAACCTTACTTCCTTTCTCTTCATCACCACAAGTTCTTTCACCTTTTATACATTCAAATACACATAATGTATTATTAACCAAATCTAAAACGAATCAATTGTGTATCAAGTTGATATGCACTATAGTAGATTTTACTATTTTATTGTCAAAAAAGATGCTAGAAAAAAATGTTAAATTTAACATAAAGTTCGGTATATCACGCTTTTTTTAATGCAATATTATTACTTTTTATTTATTTGCCAATTTTGGCTATTTAGCCCTTTATCCAAAAAGTTAACTAACCTTGAATAAAGAAAAAAGAAAAACCTATTGTCATTTCTATTATATTTTGTCTATCTATTAAAGGTATATGTGTGTTTCAAAAAAAAAATTAAAGGTAATTTTTTTACATCAAAAATTAAAGGAATATGTAATATTTCTTTCCTATTATTTGTTTTTTTTTTGTTGATATTTCCTATTATATGTTTTATCAACTGCAAAAAAAAACATAAAAGAAAATCCAATTAAAGTTCTTGGTAGGTTTAACTAATGTTTGTTGCAGATTTAGTTATTATTTCTGATGTTTCTCACTTTTCTCCGATTTGGTTTTGTATTCTTTGATTTTTTTGTTCAATGGCTAGTTTGTTTGTGGAATTGATCTGAATTAGTTCTCTTAGATTAGGTTCTAGTAATTGTGTTTATCTGTTGGCCGTTTTGTATTCTCTACAGTTTTGATCTGTTGTTGTTTTCTGCCGAGTTTGGTATCTCTCGAGTGGATTTATTCCCTTTGTTTTACTTCTTATATGTTTTGAAGACTTGATTGAGGTCAGATCTTTTTTGGACTTTAGCTAGGTACTATGTGGTCAAATTTTTTCCATCACTGCCATTTCCAGAAAAATTTGTGTGATTATCACCATTTTCAAAATAATTTATATGATTTTATTCCTGTTAATTTAATAGCCTAATTTTTTAATATGTGAGATACACTTATTCACCATAAAAAACTTTACTATTTGCTTTGGTTTCATCCTACATGATTGTGGCTTCAATCGACCGGTTCGTAGCAATCTTTGTATTCTTAGTCTTTATTTAGTAGCTTTACCTTAGTACTTTTGAGAGTGTACCGTTTGTATTTTCTACCTTCTTCTCTTTGGGCTATATTTACAAATTATTTTGTTTGTATTCCACATATATATAATTCCATATAAAAATGGCACTTTATATAAGAAATAATAACACGAAATAGCCTGAAAATCTTTAGATTTTGTTTGTTAATTGAAGGGGAATCGACAAAACTCGATACATAAAAATCCAACGTATCTCTAAAGCATATTTTACTCATATGTAGTAGGGTGAAGATATGATATATAGCCCAAATCTAATTCGACTCTAATTTGTAATTAGAAAATCTAAGCAAATGGGTGGGGAAAGTAGCTCTAGAAATAGAAATACAAATCCAAATTAAGCACAACTACTTTCAGATAAATTATCTCAAATAAATTAAAATTGAAAAGACAGAGATGTCGCATTAATTCTCAACAACTAAGAGAGCCAAAGTGCAAAGCTTATTAGAGACATAGAACCAACTCAAGAGTCTAACACTATCACCGATGCTCCCAAAACATAAATCCATTGTTCAACCTAATAACCAAGAAAAGCTTTTAAACCCCAACAAAAATATCACTAATACTAATAATGATACAACAGTCATGCATTGTGCTTGGAATGCCCTCATCATCGTCGTCATCATCATCAACACCATCATCATCATCATCATCATCACCATCATCATCATCATCATCATCATCATCACCATCATCATTTGAGTCTCCTAAACCTAAATATTTCATTCCTTCTCTGAAAAAATCCAAAATGCTCCTGTTTTCCTAAAGAATTGTGACAAACTTTGGTGTATCTTTCCTTGGACCATCAAGCGACCGATACATGTATAGAGTCTCGACATAATCTCTATTGTCATCATCATCATCCGAACCGATTACTTCCACAACTAAATTCGGCATTGCACGTGCAACATCTTTGCAGCATCCCTTAGACAAGCTACAAGCGGACATCCAAACAAACCTCATGTTGTAATAACGATGCATACCAGAGCGTAATGCAATATCTCCAAACGGACTGTCCCTTATCTCAAGCTTTTGTAGTCTAGGGCAACCTTCAAGAACATGTCTTAGAGCCATGTCGGTGTCCCCTGCAAAAGCTACTGACAGAGTACGGATCAATTTCCCATACTCACCCATATATCTAAAAGCTTGATCTGTAAGCAATCCTGACACCGCGAGCCGAGTTAGCTTCTTGCAGTTTTTAACAATGGCTCCAAATCCTTCGTCCATTGGCTTTCCGGTCACATGGTCAGGCCTATGTCGACCCATTATGCAGAGCCTAAACACTGTAAGCTCAGGGCAATTCTGTGACATGGCTCGCACGGCAGCATTAGTCATTCGCTGGCAAAAGTACAGAATAGATTCTAGGTTCCTACAACCCTCAGAGATTGCTTGGAGGCCTAACTCAGAGACCGGACCTTCACTGTCTTCCCGGGGATCAAAAGGGAAGATCCGGAGCTCACGGAGTTCCTTGCAAGTCGCAGCAACTGCCATTAATCCTTCATCACATATCGAATCAAGGGCCTGCATTGTAAAACTTCAAATTATGCATTTACTCAAAAATTCGTTGGACAACAGACACCAAGTTGATTCGTTCAATTCATCTGAGGCAAAGAATATTATGAATAAGTCACAGATAACTTAAAACCATGGAGAAATAGACCAAGGAGAATACTACATACCCAAAAAACCTGGAGTTTGTGGCAATTGTGTATGATGGGCTTAAACATGTCAGGCGAAATGTTCGCATAACTGAAGTTCAGGGAGGTGAGATTGGCGCACACCGGATAGATAGCTGGAAGGCACTCTGGCATTAACTCCCTAAATCCAGACAGACAAACTACAGATTTACACGCACGGAACACAGCTTCATAATCCAGTCCTTGCTCACTCTGAGGTTGATCATCATCATCATCATGGCTAAATGAACCAGTCCCAAGACTAGTAAGCTGCGGAGCTCCAAGTAAGAGTCGATGTAGCTCCGCAAGAGACACAAACCTGTTCAGCTTAAGTTTCTTTAAGAACGGTGACCTACTAACAAGCCCCTCAAGCGCCTTAAAATTGATAGGTGCTTCCACACAGTCAAAAGCTAAAGATTCCAGACAAGTTACACCCTCAGGGAAACAAGAGATCCAATCCAACTCATCGTCAGTGACCTCGGACTCAATCAGATCAAGCACTTTTAGGTTTCTGAAACAAATTATCAGAACATTTACTCAAAATAACTAACCAGAGTCAAAAGCAGAACTTATGAGATGATTTAAGAAAACAATTTTGATTACAAGTTTCTAAATATACCTGCACTTGTTGGCAACAACAGCAATTCCACTAGTTCCAAACCCTTCACAACAAACGAGTATAAGCTCCTTAAACCCAGGAAAAGACTCAGCAAGAAGTGCTAAATCATCATCAGTAACAAACATTCGTTTCAAATCAACTTTCTCAAGCCAAGGATAAGCCTTAGCTGTAGTAGAAACCCAAGGGGCAAAATTAGCTCCCCAATCAGGAGGCATAAGATTGAAATCAGCAAACCTAGGTTTTCCTTTAAGCACCAAAGACCTAACTCGCTTGAAACGTTGAGTTAGTCTAGCAGGAGAAAGAGCGTAACAGTTTCCGATAAAAACTTCGGATCGAGTCATAGCTTCGACTCTCCACCACGATTTGCAAACTAAAGAAGCAGCGTTGCGGTCACATCTGGAATCGAGAAACTGAAGCACGTTCTCTAAAACATTTTCGAGTATATGATCAGGGAAAGGCTGTGAAGTCATGTTACTAGAGGAAGAAGGGACGCAATTGCGAGATTTGTTTGGTGTTGAATCGACAGTAACGGAGGATAAGTAAGAAGAAGAAGAAGGTTCAGCTATGGCGGAAGAAGGCAGATCCAAGGTTGGTAGAGATTGGTCATCATCATCATCCTCAGACATTTCTGCTCGATCTTGTGACATGGAAACAAATGAAGAAGAAGAGATCTCTTTTGGGTTTATCTTCTTCGATTCAGAATAGAAAAGAGGAAGATGAAGAAGTTGAAGCTTGTGAGAGAGTGAAAGCCTTCTCTCCCCACTTCGCCTCCATTATTTGGGGCTTATTTCTTTTTTGTCTTCTTTTATTTATTATACAAATAAACGTTTTTTTTTTTTTTTTCTTTCTATTTTAACCCAAAAATGTAATTTCTATCTATTTTTGTCCTTCAGATCTCAACTTTAGCAAACATTTTCAAAATTTAGAAAAGGTTAAGAAATGAACATTATCCATTTCTACAGTGTAGGCAACTTGCTTGTTACTGTTTAGTTGTTACGATTGTTTGACGTTACAGTAATTCTAAAACATAAAACTATTTACACTAATTTAATAAAATGTCTATTGTGACATTTGAACAAAACTGTTGAAAAAAGCATTTGAAACAAAAAAAATTGAAAACAAGTGGGTTCAGTATTGTTATAAGACATAAAACTAGTAAATAACTTTTTATTTAGATATTATTATACAGAAACTATTTGGTATATATATAAAGCTTTGTAACAAAATTTAATTTCTATAGTAAATAAAAAAAGATATAAATGTTAATGATTCTGACATCATGACTATGAGTCGATCTTTCTGATTACAAGAACTAGATGTTTTAGGGTAATCATTAGAAATATTGTTTTCAAATGTTTGTTTCAACTGTTAATTTCAAATGAAATATAAATTGGTAACAAAATAAATATATTGTTTGCAAACAGTTTTGAATACAACCGAACCAACCAATCAAACTCAAAAGTTTTATTCAAGATTGTTTTAGTGTCATTAAAATATTGAATTTTAGTGTCATACCCTTTTTACATATTACAACCAGAAAACCAAATTTTATCAAAATTCACAAGTGCAGAATCAAACGTTTTTAAATAAATGAAACCCAAAAAACTAAGATTTTTTCAGCATGGTAGTTATATATCGAGACTAATGAATAGTAGCCTACGTGTCCCGGTCTAATGGCTTACATATCCCGAGTAATAATTGGTGGTCTAATGGCTCAGGGTTCGATTTACTATGTAGTTAACTTAAGTTATAGGTCAGATTTGTTGATCTAATTTTTGAGAAAAAGAAACCGAAGACCAGAAAATGTGGCTTCAAAAGCCACCACTTGTTAATAATATCCAAGAACCAATCTAGCATTACAATTTAGCAAAAGTTGGCTAAATGAGCATATTGTTCTAAATTTGGCAAAATCAACACCATCTAAACGCAAAACATTATAAATATAGAAACAAACATCACACTAATGTTTCTAAGATACTTTGGCTTAAATATGTATATGTAGTTTCGTTTCTGGTCTTCTCACCAAATATGCACATATACCAAACTAAATAAAGTTGAGTCTACCTAAGGGAAACAAAATGAGCAAAATAGTAAGAAAGTTTTTTGAGAGAACTTTTTAGACAGAAGGGAAGTATTTGTTGAGATTGAAAGGAAGAGCATAGAACTCTTCAGTTCTTGGGTCGTTTTTGAAAGTCCAGAATCTGTCCCACCAATGTTTACCTCTGTCTTTTCTGATGGAACCATCTTTCTTGTGAAGTGTTGTGTCCAACAAGTAAGCCACACATCCTCCAACAAAGGCTTTGGATGAGAAGGGCACATTGACCATATCATTGAACCATCTTGCTCCGGTATGAACCGGGCCGTAACTTTTGATAGCTGTGTGCTCATTAAAATACTGTGGAATTGATAAGCCTAGGAAGATTGAGAAGCCCAATATGAATAATGTCCTGAAGCTATTCAAGTTGCAGTATTGCAGCAAACTTAGTCCTCCAGCACCTAATCAACATGTAACTAGTGTAAGAACGTCTGAACCAAAATGCTCAAAACCTGATATGCCCACCAGACTATATTGTTAACTTCTGCTTAGAAACAATACTTACCTACATACGCAAAGAAGAGACAATAAAAGGCGGCGATGATAGGAGCAGGTATTGATGCAAAGACAGCACCAAACTTCCCTGCATTGGATTTTGTATAAGACAATCAGTTAAATATGTTCTACGTAAATTCTTAAATGGATTTTTGTGAAAGAGACTGAGCTTACCAAGAATCGAAAAGAATATCATAAAGCCTGCAGATATTTGAACAACTCTCCTACTACCAACTTTTGTAAGTGCCAACAGACCAGCATTCTCACTGCATTTATGTGAAAACAAACTCAACACACCATTGAAGATCAACTCATGTCCTAGGTTTGAATAATGGGAAATGAGGTCTTACACCGAAACTGAAGACCCTATACCAGTTCCAAACAACCCTGAAATTAAAATTGCAACTCCCTAAACCAAAAGACAACATATTTCAGACACAATGCTAGAGAATAACCACTCCTTGCCCTGAGAAACATTCATTGATGATATTTGTAAATGAAGTTTCTGAAGTGAGTATTTACCTGCCAGCCAACACCACGACTGATAACAGAAGGTGGTGGCATTGTAGCACTAGCATATCTTGAGACAGCAATAAAAGCGCCTGTTGACTGTTATTTGTTGATAAATAAATTAAAAAGCTAAGATTATATTATATCAGAGAGCAAAAAGTTTCAGGGAATGAAGAAGTGAGTCTTTTTGGCTTTAGAACTTATATCAGTATGCAAACTATAAATTTCATTCACTGTAGGAGCAGACTATGAAAATTGATGTGCATCCATGTTTCCTGTCTAGCATATCGTCAATGATTGCATAATGTAATCACACAAGGTGAAGATGCGTGATACAAACCTCCACAAGAGCAACAAAAGAAGCCATCATCATTGCAAAGGCTTCACCAGCATCAAACAATGGTGCTCCCCATTGGAACGGCCATGGAACTCTTATCCTACACAATGAATAAGCTCCTAATTGTAAGCCACACTTAACAATCACCTTGAGATTAAATTCACAGAGAAATCATTAAAGAAGTTCACTTTCTTCCTAGATATAAGTCAGAGAGACGTCCAATATACAAGCCATGTACTGTCTCCTTACCATGGAGCAGCACTTATGAGCCCGGAACGATCAGTCCGACAGCTATTCTGAGTTTTCAACCCAACACTATTATAGGCACCACCAATTGTGAGAAAGAAAGCATAAAGCCAAACTATTGCCACAGTAAATATGACAGCAAAGCGAGCAAACACATGCTTTCCTCCTTTTACAACATGTGGCATGTACTGCAAAACCAGCAAAAAGTATGAGACCAAGACGATTAGAGACATCAAACATACTGGAGAGAAATGACACATCCTAATCAATAACTTATGCAGTGATAACAAATGAGCTTTGTGCAAATTAGAATCTTGAGCAACAATTACCTGTGATATAATTATAAGAACAATTAGCCCCGGCAGTCCAATCTCGATACACTTAGCAACCTGGCCGCAATAGTAAAAGATCAAGATACCACTAGTCTAATATAATCTAAACATATTTTATTTCCATTTACAGAACAAAGAGACTTACACCAGGAAAACCTAACTCATACAGGCCGTAACCAACCAATCCAACCAGAGGAGCAGCAGATAGAGGACTTAAGAACCTGTAATAACAGAAGTTCAATAACATTTTCTTAACCAACACAAAGTAACCAGATTTGAGTGTAATGTAACTCAAAGACTAACCTTACAACATTACGCCAAAGGCCACTAAAGCCAAGGATCATTTGAAGGGTTGAAGCTACAATTAGAGCACCTTGAGTTGCCCGAATGATCCTCTTAAATCGCTGATAAGGCATAAAAAAGGTACTTTTAGAGTAAGCTTATAATCAAAGCAAGCCAAAAACTTATTAATAGTAACAGAACACCAAAAAGATTAAAAAACAGAAGTGTGAGCTACGAACATCAACTGGATCTGCAACGTCGTTAAATCTCCCAGAAAGCATGATTGAGATTGTAACTGGCACAAATGTATAAGATGCTCCAATAACAGCAGGTAATCTAGTTCCAAAAACTGTTTGAAGCAACGTATTCAATCCAGCCACAAACAGAATTGTCTGAATCAGCTTCGCCTTCTCTTCCTGCAAGAATCATAAATTCAGGTGCAACGAAGACTGAAGAGTAAATTTTGAAAAACTAACTAACTAGAAAACATTAGCCTTACATTTCTACCTCCCATTTGTGGAACAAGAGCCGATGGAATCAAAACTGTTGTTCCAAGCATCACAAGGTAGTGTTGAAACCCAAGCAGAACAGCTTCAGCTGTAATATACAGAATAAACTCTCAAGTCTCACATTTACTAAACTAAGAAACTTAAAACCTCATATTCAAACAAGAATTACTCTATTAAGTTAACATCAGTTCCTCAAAATAGATTACACAAAATAAACAAGACATCTATTAATTAAAAACAAAAAGGTGATTAAGGTTTATCCTCGTTAGTTAACAGAGAATGATCTCCCAAACAACTAGAAGAATATTCTTAAGGTAAAGAAAAAGAATAATCCTTAAAGAAAAGTAAGAATCTAATACTCAAGTTTAACAAAAAGCAAAAAGTAATGGTACCCATATCAGAAAAAGTAAGGAAGAATCTTATAAGTCACAACTCATAAGGCTCCCAAAAAAAAACTAAGTATATGCCATGAAGAAAAGATAGAAAGTCAAAACGATTAGAGAACTAACGCCATGGAGGAGGGCTTGTAATGCAGTAAGAGATATCTGGAAGCTGTTCTTTCGGTGGATGTGGCAATGGATCACCACTTGGTTTTGGAGCTGCCATCGTTTTCAACCTCTGCAACAAATAAAAACCAAAACTTTCGAGCTAAAAACTTGGCTAAACCTGAAAGTGATTGAGACCCAAGTACTAGAAGAAGCCAAAATTACGAATTCCGAGCTCAGAAGAAGAAAAACAACAAGAAACAATAACCCAGAGAAAAAAGTCGAAGTTTTGAGCTAAACCCACAACTAGAAGAAGAAAATCAAAAACTAAAATCCTAAAATTATCATATGTTCAGAAAGAAGAAGAAAGGGAGAGATGATACAGAGAGGAAGAAGAAGAAGAAACCTTATGATTGAGAAGAGTAAATTAGAAGCAGTGAGGAGGAAGGAGAAGGGACAGTTGTCTGAGTTTCGTTTTAAGAGCGTTACTTGTGTGTAAACCGACTGACGTCAGCACGAGAACAACCTCTTACCTGTCTTCCTCTAAATATTAATTACATTTAGAATTGGCCACGCAATTCTTATTATAATACAAAACAAAAAAAATCAACTTAATTNTTATAATACAAAACAAAAAAAATCAACTTAATTGATTGTCTTAAATCACCAATAAAAAAGTCTTACAAAAAAAAAAAAAAGAAAAATTCACCAATAAAAAGTATCAATTATCACCATTTCTTCAAATCAAATACGAATTATCTAAGGACTTGAGGGAGATAACCCGTTGGTATGCAAAGATTTTATAACATCAGTTTAGAATTCTGGAGATCTTGACCTCCACCAACGTTGACATATATAGTTTCTTCGATTTTTGGATATGGAGGACTTGAAATTAAAAAAAAAAAATGATTTTTAACAACTGCTCATTTATTCTAATACTACATTTGTATAAATTAAAATTTTCAATTTGTTTTTTTTTGACTTGTTGGATTGAAATAAGTTGTGTGGTTTGGACAAAAATAATAATACGTGGCTTTAAGATATTAACTTGTGAGTTTAATAAATAAAAAGAGAAAAATATAAAAATAAACAAATAAATAAAAAAAATTAACAATTGGATTACTTTGTAGTTGTTGTAGTAGAGAGGGATCAAATTTCGGTTATAAAAACCATAAGCTTAAATATTTAACTACCGGAATAAGAAGATTTCGATTAAATAAAATATATTTAAATAGTGTAAAACTATAAATAAGTTTTTGGATTAAATAGGATGATAGTGCATATTAACATTCGACTATATACAATGGGTTTGTTGAATTTTTAGTTTAACCATTGAATGCATGCAATGGGATTGTTGAAAAAATATAAAAACTGTAGATTAATTCTTGTTAAATTTATTCAACTAGCTGAAAGAGAAAAAAAAATGGTTAGGTTAAACATGTGTCACTTTACATTTGTTTGCTTGAATTTTGTATTTCTTTCATCCAAAATAAAAAGGATGAATGTTCAATTATTACACCTTAGAGATAAAGATGAAGTTTTTTGACCAACTTTAATATTGGATTCTATATTTATTTTGCGGCCCATATCCAACAAGATGTACAAGACTTAATCTGAATTGGGCCAAGTTTTAAAACTTATTCTACCTGCACAAAGCATTTTGCAAGCATAATTCCTGGCGGCCCATTCTTAGTTGAGGCCTATAATTGGCTCTTAGTCTTCTATGACTTCATCAGTTCATGTATTTATTTGTCCGTTTTAGTAGCATTAGAACAACTATCACTTTAGGACTACGTGAAGATCCAGAAAAATTTCGTCAAAGTTGATTCAAGGACATCCAAAATTTTCGAATTCTTTTCCAAATCTTCGATTTTTTTTTGGGTTTTCTGATCGGTTTCTGTTTTTTTTTTTTTCTTGACACTGATCGGTTTCTGTTTAGTATTTATGTTCTTGTTTATTTCCAATTTGTGCTATGTACTGCTTATGCTTAATGCTCATGTAATCTTATCTAATGAAGTAAAAAGTTGATCCAAAAAAACAAAAAACTCTAGAGATGATGATATTGCCAAACAGTTAAGTGTAAACCTTCTTCTTGGTTTTGAATCAATTTTGATTAATAAATGACAAACAAATCAGTAACAATTGATGGTATACTCTTTGTATTAATTATTCATACATAATTCAAATTATCATTATTTCAAAATTATACACAATTTTTTTTGTGTGGTGTAATAGTCTTTTATAATTTTCTAGTAATATGACATATTTATATACAAAATTGAGTAATTAATTAGCAAGTCCTGCGGACGAGCAAGTGCTGCCGACACAACGGAGAGGACCAGCGGAGGAAGTAAGAGAAGGGACTTGAGCCCCGGGAGCCACTGGAAAAGCCTCGTCTTTCGTATATCCCGGCTGAACCAATTCACCAGTCTTCCCGAACACTGCTCCGTTCAGGAAAACATCTTTAGACGAACACCATTTCCATCCTGCAGTATTAACACCAGCTGGTCTCTTCGTCACCTGTATACACATTGTATCCACAACACATATTTGAATACAAACAAATACATCTTTCAACTGAAAATCAATTAAGAATACAATCATAGTTCATCAATATGTACACATCATATAGGCATATATGCACTTTTTATATATTCAAAAGCAATTAATAATTACTATATTTGCATCACATGATATGTTCGGTATACTGTTATTTCAATGTGAGATATTTCAAATTTTTTAATTTACATAAAACTTATACAATATATCTCCCAAAAAAGAGAAAACTTATAAAATTAATCATTTATCTTTTTTTTTTGTTAGTTGCTGGCGACAACAACTAGTAACCAATGACTCAAATTAATAGCGCTTGTCTTTGACAAAAGACCAAAAGTATAAAACCACAATATTGAAAATGGTGATACCTCTTTTACTTTGTCGGAAGCAACGTAATAGTTCCCTTCACTAAAGATAGTAGGATTAGCACTTCCTCCAATTGCATAAAGTCCCCATTTCTCGTACCTATTGTTGGCTACATGTGCATATCCATGTCTCACCCTGTAATGGATCATCAACTGACATATCCACCTCAACATTTTCAAAATAATACCGAGAAATAATATTTATAATAATACCTAGGCATTCTTCCATTGAGACCCGGTCCAAAGACGTTAAATGCAACTGTAACTTTCATGTCCTTATCTTTTACGATACTGTCATGATTTCCGAGTAGCAACACCTTCGTAATAAACATACCAAAATTATCATCAATATTCAGTAAAGTTACAATTATGTAAAGTATCAATACTCTTACTTACTTTTTGATGCTGTGTGAAGTAATTATTAGAAATAGTGACTGCCGTAGAACCATCAACAATATCGATCAAACCATCTTGACACCGAGAAAAGTGACAGTGATCAATCCAGATATGTTTAGAACTCATTGCTCGGATTGCATCACCATCAGACCCTTTAGGAAGTTTACAATCATGGAAACTTATGCCATGTATAATTACATGACTCTGATCTCTGATTAGTATGCATGGCCCGCTTCCGATTGCCACTTTTGCTCCTCTCCCGTCTAGGGTCTTGTGGCTTGTCATTAGGAGCTCTTCCTTCAATACGATCTCCATGTCTTTCGCAAATGTGATCCATAACGGTTTAGTTTGGGTCACCCCGTATCTTAGGGTTCCGGGTTTAGGATTTCTAGGGTAGTCATCTGGGGTTGTAACTGTGTAGATCTCCCCTTGTTTGCCTCCTAATGTGGCTTTTCCGAACCCTACAGAACAATGGGCTAAGGCCTTACGGTCAGTCGTCCACTTAGGGTTTTTTCGCCAACAAACATCGATTGGATTTAGTGATCCCGCAAGACTTGGTGATCCCGTAGGACTTGGTGATCCCGAAGGGGCAGCAAAATTCTTAATAGGATGAGACATTACAAGAGGCGACAAGAAAGTTGTAAAGAGGACTGAAATTGTTAAGACAAGAGAATCCATTTTCTTGAAGATCTGATGCTTCGATTGAACTTTGTGTGTGGAAAGACCTATAGATATGAGCTAGAAAATAAAAGTATTGGTCTCTATATATTTACTTTAAAATATAAAACAGGGAAGGTCAAAAAATTAAGCTTAAACTTTTCTTATGGAAAATTTTAATGGAAACTTAGAAAAAACCTAAGACTCTCTCTCCACGCAAACACTATTGATAAGGGTAGAAAATATATCTCTGTGTTGCATGGATTTATAGGGACGTTGAAACCAAAAACTGTTCAAAAATAGGGATTTCACAATAGAGGACCAATCATAAAATCTATAAAATTAAAGATGCAAAAAAAAGGCAAAATTATCGGCTTCAAAAACAAGAGATCTCGCCAAACCATAAATGGAAGAATCACCTAATAACCAAACAAGGAAAGCATATTTTAGGCCTTAACCAAACATGAAATATATCTAAGGATGAATTGTATTCCAAACAAACAGTTCTAGTTGGATTTTTGCCAAATCATGCAATGACACCAATTGAAATGTTGGTACAATTCGAAAAGAATGGACGATTGTTAGTCAGATAAAAGTGAAATCTAGTCTGTTCTTCCTTTTTTTTTGCTTCGTTCTATTTTCTTTATCTTTACTCTCTCTTNCTGTTCTTCCTTTTTTTTTGCTTCGTTCTATTTTCTTTATCTTTTCTCTCTCTTTCTCCTTTTTTTTTTTTTTTTTCTCTTTTTCCTCTACGTCTACATGCTTGAATGCTTATATAATTTTTTTTTGATAATCTTATATAATTATATCATTGAGGATAGTTTGTATCCATGTGTCAATATCCATGCTTTAAATTTTTTTTTATGTTGTGCTATATGAGATCATATATGTCATCTCCATGTCTATGTCAATCTCCAAACCGCATATTTTAAAAATTTCCTTATTTATACTAGTAAAGAAAAGATTTATTTTGAAAAATAACCTCAAATTTGTAAAAATTTACAGCAATTATCATTACAGTTTTATTAATAGGATAAATAAAATAAATTATACTAATGGAAAAACTATCAAACGCACATTTACTATCTATTTACCTGATAGATGACCAATAAAATTCAATTCGGATCAAATCTTTAATAACCAATCGAATATAGTATAATATTTTTTTAATATCAAGTTACCATATTAATTACATTTTTTACTCCTATTTTTATCTGATCTTATTTTCTTGTAAAACAAAATTAATAATTACAACATCCAAATA
This sequence comes from Lepidium africanum, assembly GCA_900406405.1. NCBI lineage: Eukaryota > Viridiplantae > Streptophyta > Magnoliopsida > Brassicales > Brassicaceae > Lepidium > Lepidium africanum. The sequence goes on along the minus strand of OVAX01000256.1, from coordinate 83,627 downwards.
TATGAAAATTTTAGATTTTTCTGACTATGTTATAAGTCAAAATTTTAAAAACGAAAATATACTACTCAATAGTTATGTATATATTAAAATTTTCACATGAATAAATAAAATTCAAAAGTATTTTATAATAGATGTTAGAGTCGGATCCGAGATCCTACTTCGGTACACGGGAAACAATGGGCGAATATTCTAAGTCTTGAACTCGGCAAGATTATCGAAGTGTCAACTCGGATATCTTCAGTCAACTCGGAAGAATTCCTTCTCGGAAGTGCGCTAAGCATGAAGGAAGTCAGACGACACGTCATCAAACAAAAAATGGAAATTTTCCTATTCCTGACATGGAAATTTCCGAAAATCTAGTTAATATCTTCTAGATAAGATCATATCTATAAACAATTGTAATATTTCCTTTTTGCAAACTACTTTGTAACCACCTCTATGATCTATAGATAGAGAAGCAGATCCTTCAAACAAGAGATCGACTTTTTGACACACACATTAAGCAACATAACTATACTCAACAATCTTCTTTGCTATTTGGCAATCAACTTCTTCTTTTTAAATTCTCAAGAGTCATTGCCCTTTCTTCCCTCTTAAAATTAGAATTTCGGATTTAGTACCTCTGTGCTGGACCTGGTTTAAACAGTTGGCACCGTCTGTGGGGAAGACATCGAATGACTTCTTTACACAAGAGAAAGGAGTATACGCCAAGAAAGTAAGGATGGTTGAAGACGAAGTTACCATCAACTCACCAGAAAAGAGGGATCATAGCCTCCAAAAACACAGTATCCAACTCTAGGATCACCTTTGAACTCTGTTCAAACTCTGGAGGAAAATCGAGAGGAATCTCGAGAAGTTACTGTTCTCCATGGACCGCCTGAAGGACCATCATCGATCGAGAACTTGGTGCGCAACTTGATACCGCAATACAAAGCATCTGATCGAAGAAATGCTGAGAGATTCGACAAAACTGAGTCTCGGATAAACGAGAATAACTTCCCATATGCACAAACCAACATGGCACATGGAGAAGTATTGGCCAGCGTGCAAGGGAACCTATTTAAAAGCATACCGAGTCCGTAGATAGCTAACGTCTCGAGACTAGGGCAATCTACGATGTAGAACGTGCCGGGAACAGTAAGCGCCAACAATTTTAGACGCGACAACCATGTTCAGAATGATGGAAGATATGAGGTCACAATTCAAGCCACCAGCTCGGCACCCGAGATTGGGTAAATCTTGGCTCAAGCTTGAAATTAGCCATTTGCACCAAGACTGAAAAGAGTGTAGGTAATCCGAGGACCGAGACTAAAATGTCCTTCATACGACATAACTACCGACCTGATAGAGTTCATGAGCGCCTTCAACGTCATGATGAATAAAATGAGTTACAATCCCGACCAGGAAGATGCGGCTTATTGTCAACTCTTCACCGATAACCTAACCCGTGATGCTTTGGTATGGTTCACCAAGTTACCCACAGAATCGATTGAGAGCTTCAATTAACTTACCGAGTTGTTCATGAAGCATTACGCTCTGTTTTTCAATCAAGACACCTCTACAACGGAGTTACGGTCTTTCAAGCAAGGATTTGATGAGTCCCTGAAGTTGTATCTCAGACGCTTTAAGAAAATCCTGACTAAGGCTAAAGTCAGTGACGATATGGCCATTGAGGCTCTAAGAACCAGAATGGTTACAGACGAGGTCTTAAAGAGAGATCTTTTCATGAATTGGCCATCTACGATCTCGGATGCCCTTTGCAGAGTGGCAAGGCATGCAGATTATGTGGAGAAAAAGCAAATCCTCGCTAAAACTCAGAAAAATCAGCAAGACTTGGGAGCAAAAGAGTCAAAAGAGGAATATCACGAGCCGAGACAACATAATTATAGAGGGAAATCAATCTCGACTACAACTTTTCAAGTCAAAGAAACTAATGGCTTAGCTCATAAAACGCCATTCAACAACACTTACAATCGAAGTGAGTCTTGTGTATTCTACAATAGAACTGGTCATTCCACTTCAAAGTGTAAACAACTGGAAGAACTACTTGCCGAAAAGTTCAGCAAAGGTGAGTTGAATGTCTCAGAAGAAAAGACTTAAAAGTTTAAAGCACAGAAGTAGAAAGAAGCCGAGTTACGAGAAGCAGCTTACAAAGCAGCAAGCTAGAGTGAAAACGCTAAAGAAAAATCTAAACGACTAAAACAGGACGAAGAGACCAACGAACAAGGGTCTCCAAGAGTGAAAGTCAACGTAATCATGAGAGGATTACAGTTCTGTGATGACACTATAAGATCAATCAAGAAGTACGAGCGAAAGGTTATAGCATCGGTCAACCTTGAACCAGTCGCTCAGAACTTAGAACAGTGGATTCAGAGAGAAAATTCACCGTCAAGGATGTCGAAGAAGTAAGCTTCCCACATAACGACCCGTTAGTCGTAAAATTACGAGTAGTCGACTGTGGTGTATCTCGGATTCTCATCGACACTGGAAGTTCAGTGGACCTAATCTTCAAAAAAACACTGGACAAAATGGCATTTCAAGACGTTCGACTCAAACCGGTGGATAGAACAATGACTGCGTTCGATGGGAGTATGATCAATGCGTTTGGAACGGTCAAGTTAGCAATCTGAGTTGCCAAAATTACAAGGTGAATCAAGCTTTTGGTGGTTGATAAACCGCCGATTTACAATATGATCCTAGGAACACCATGGATTCACGCTATAAAAGCAATTTTGCCAAGCTATCATCAGTGCGTAAAGATCTAGATAAATGAAGGAGTTTACACACTTCGGGGAGATCAAAAGATGTCTTGGACTTGTTTTATCGCCGAAATGAAATTACAAAACAAGTCATGTGTGATCATAGCGTCTGTGAGCGGCAAAGCATTCTCGTAACATCCCGCTCCCGAGAAGCTAGATCAATCAACCAATGAACTCGTCAACATCGACCTGAGAGACTTGTCTAAATGCGTAGGCATTAGAGTCAACTTGAGCAAACCAATCTGAGATAAGTTGAGTCGACTTCTGGAGCAAAACGTAACAACATTCGCATGGACGGTCAAGGACATGCCTGGAATCAATCCAAAGATTGCAAGTCAAATATTGAATGTCGATCCGACATACAATTCAATCAAGCAAAAAAAGAGAAAATTAGGATCGGAAAGGACGAAAGTCGTAATAGACGAGGTCAAAAAGCTAACCGACGCCAGATCCATCATCAAAGTGCAATACCCAGAATTGTTAACCAATCTTGTTGTTATCCCTATGAAAAACGGGAAGTGACGAGTGTACGTGGACTTTACCGACTTGAACAAAGCTTGTCCAAAAGATAGTTTCTCGTTACCAAACATCGATCAAATTGTCGAAGCAACAGCTGGAAACAAATTTTTTTTGTTTATGGACGCTTTCTCAAGATATAATCAAATTAGGATGCATCCCGACGACATGGAGAAAATTTCGTTCATCACGGAATGAGGAACTTATTGCTATAAAGTTATGCCATTCGGGTTGAAGAATGCCAGAGCTACTTACCAGCGTTTTGTCTGTAAGATGTTTGCCGACCAACTCGAACAAACGATGGAAGTATATATAGACGACACATTAGTCAAATCAATTAAAAGCAGAAGATCATGTCGACCACTTAGCACGTTGTTTTCAAACTCTGAACGAGTATCAAATGAATTTCAACCTTACGAGGTGCACCTTTGGAGTAACCTCGGGAGAATTTGTCGGCTACATAGTCACTCAAAGGGAAATCGAAGCAAACATAAAACAAATTAAGGCAATCCAAGAGTTTCCTTCTCCAAAGAACAAACGAAAACTTCAAAGGCTAACTGGCCAAATTACCATATTAAACCGATTCATCTCGCGCTCAAAAGACAAATGTCTTTCATTTTACCAATTATTACGAGGGAACAAAGACAAACACTTTCTCTAAGTTAAAAGAGTATCTTTCAACTCCATTAATCCTGACAAAACCCGAAAACAGAGAACCACTATACTTATATATTGGAGTTTAGTGTTGGTAGTAAGTAGCGTACTTGTTCGAAATAATAGAGGAACTCAGCACCCGATTTTCTACACAGGCAAGTCTTTAGACGGAGTAGAGTCTAGATTTCCGACTACAGAAAAACTTGCATTAGCAGTTGTAACCTCGGCAAGGAAGTTACGACCTTACTTCTAGTCTCACACCATCATCGTGTTAGCAAATCATCCGCTACAAACAATATTGCACAGTCCGAACCAATCTGGAAGATTGACTAAGCGGGCTATTGAGTTAAGTTAATACGACATCAAATTCAAAAGAAGAGCCAGCGGAAAGTCTCAAGTACTAGCCGACTTCCTAATCGAACTGTCTCCCGACTTAGAACCTTTAGAATCGGACAAAGTTCTTTGAACCTGGAGAATTTACGTATATGGGTCATCCTCCCAAGACGGTTCAGGTGTTGGAATAAGACTAGAGAGTCCAGCTAGAGAATTCCTAGAGTAATCTTTTTGACTTGTCTTCCTAGCGTTGAATAACGAGGCTGAATACGAAGCATTGATCGTAGGGATCAGGCTAGCCAAAGAAATCGGGGTAACCAATGTTGATTGTTATTATGATTCTCAGCTAGTAGTCAACTAAGTGAACAGAGCTTACGATACAAAGAATGACCGAATGGAAGCATATCTCAAAGTCGTCAAGGAATTGACAAAGGATCTGAAATTCAAAGTTAACAAAATTTTTCCAGCGGAATACACTTCAGCTGATGCTTTGGCAGCTTTAGCGTCTACAACAGATCCTATTCGAAGATGAGTTATAACAGTCGAAAGTATATATCAACTGAGTACAAGCCTACTAAAAGGAGATTTCGAATTCGTCTTGGTAATTGCCGACACTGCAGAAGAATCCGATACCACGATGCCAGACATCGAGCAACCCGGAGAACAGAAAATTGATTGGAGAGATGAGACCTTGCATACATCATTGATGGAGAAACTCCAGAAGATAGGTGGGTAGCTTGTCGACTCAAAGCCAAATGTACTTTCTATGCCCAAGTAAATGGAAAGTTGTATCAGCGAAGCGCAATCAGAATTCTCCTCACTTGCATCCACGGTGACGAGGTCAACAAAATCATAAAGAAACACATGATGGAGCCAGTGGAAATCACAATAGCGGAAGATCACTTATGCATAAAATCCGAACTCTCAGGTAGTATTGGCCAACTATGGTAAATGATTGTGCGCAATATGTAGTGAAGTGCGACAAGTGTCAACGACATGGACACATCATCCATGCTACAACTGAAGAATTAATCTCATCAATCATGGTAGGTAATGGACATAGTCAGACCATTGCCTTCATTTCGGCAGAAACGTTTCATGCTTGTTATGAAAATTTACTTCTCAAAATGTGTCGAAGTCGAGGTTTACTCTCACATTAAGGATAGAGACGTAGTCAAATTCATGTGGAAGAACATCATCTACCGACATGGGCGACCTTATGAGATTATGACAGACAACAGATCTCAATTCATCTCGGCAAAGTTTACTAACTTTTGCTCTCGATGGAACATCTGAGTAAGTAAATCGACTCCATGAAGACCGCAAGGAAATGGACAAGCCGAGGCAACAAACAAGTAGATAATAGATGGGATCAAGAACAGACAAGAAAGGGAATTGGGCTACCGAGTTGTTTGGTGTATTGTCGTCACATCGGACAACACCGAGATGCTCAATAGGACGAACTCCTTTTACCCTCTCTCACATAATGGAAGTAATGTCACCAACAGAAGCAACATTTTCAACTTTGCGTCGAGAACGTTTTCCCAAAAACGAAAGTTCAAACAATGAAGCAATGGAAGCTGGTGTTAACGACTTGGAAGAAAAACGAGACGAAGCACTTTTCAAAGTGCATAACTATCAACAACAAGCTGCAAAATACTACAATAAGAAGGTTCGTGGATGACACTTTGCAGTAGGAGATCTGGTACTCCGAAAAGTGTTTAAGAATATGGCTGAGCTAAACACAGGAAAACTCGGTGCCAACTGGGAATGGCCGTGCATCATTTGCAAAGTCGTAAAAGATGGAGTTTACGAGATCACAACTATGGAAGGAGAGATGGTTATACGAAGTTGCATCAATTTGAAGCAAAACTACTACTTAAGACGCGCCAACTGGGCGACCTAGATGCATTACTTGACGTATCTCTATTTACTTAATTCTGTAACTAGAACTACGTCTTGGCTTGCTCCCGTCGCGGTACGTAGGTAGCCCTCGGGTGCATCTAAAGCTAAATTAAATTTTTATAAGTCTCCATCTCGGGTTTAGGAAAAAAAAGGGAGAATAAAGGGTTACACCCTAACTCGCAAACGTTGAGACTAAATTCTCGCAAACAACGAAACATAGTTTCGTACAGATTTACGAGATTAAATTCCTGGCAAAGACAAAGCATTGCTTTGTACATATTTACCGAGGTTGAATCCTTGATGAAGACGAAACATAGTTTCGTACAGATTTACAAGATTAAATTCTCGGCAAAGACAAAACATAACTTTGTTCAGATTTACCGAGTTTGAATCCTCGATGAAGATGAAACATAGTTTCATACTGATTTACGAGATTAAATTTTTAGCAAAGATAAAGCATAGCTTTGTACAGATTTACCGAGGTTGAATACTCCATTAAGACAAAACATAGATTAGTATAGATTTACGAGATTATGTTCTCAGCAAAGACAAAGCATAACTTTGTACAGATTTACCAAGGTTGAATCCTCGATGAAGACCAAACATAGTTTCGTACATATTTACGAGATTGAATTCTCAGCAAAGACAAAGCATAACTTTGTACATATTTACCGAGGTTGAATACTCGATGAAGACGAAACATAGATTCGTACATATTTACGAGATTAAGTTCTCAGCTAAGACAAAGCATACCTTTGTACAGATTAACCGAGGTTGAATCCTCGATGAAGACGAAACATAATTTTGTACAGATTTACGAGATTAAATTCTCGGCAAAGATAAAGCATAGCTTTGTACAGACAATCGAGAAAAAAATTCTCGACGAGAATAAAAACAACATCTCTACGAAGATAATTTCTGAGATCAAAATTCTTATTCAAAAACTTAAACTGAGTCTTAAATCTCAGCTTTATGGGCCAAACAGCATAGATTGTTTTCCTAACAAACGGGATCGAACTCTCAAACTTAGGAAAAAACTTAACAAAACGCGCAAAAACACGATTAGATCTCGGGGATTAAACTTCTCATTTTTCCAAATACTATAAAAAATTATGAGTCAATCTTTTGATGAGTTCTTGATTTCAGATTTCGAAGTTGTAAACAAATTTGAATATCATACTTTATTTATAAAATAATAACAATGTTTATTACGCAGAAAAATAATTACAAGACAAGCATTAATTACAAGAATCAAAGAAACGACTATGAAGAAAGTCAAACACCGATGACTCTAAAAAATGCCGAGATGAAATTGGCTACAAAATATAGACTAAAAAAAATTATTTCTAAGTCTGACTATTATTGTGCGAAGATTCGCCAATCTCGAACACCAGAACAATTAAGTCTCCAGGAAGCAGCGGCATCAAGTTATCTCTGTTAACAATTTCCTTGTACTCATACGCCTTAGCAGTCATCAATTTCATAACTATTGCAGGGATGTTGATGCTCGACCGGAAAACAGCTGGAGAACATTGATTGATCCAAGGTATTGGGCATAACACAGTCGGGCTTCCAAGTTCGCATCCAAATCATTGAACTGAGCAGCAATTCGGTTAAAGCACTCGGTAAGTTCGTCATGAAGATCTTGGAATATCTTCTTCTTCTTGTCATTCAAAACTTAACAAAGCCGGGAGTCAGGGTTTAGGGTTTAGGGTTTAGGGTTTAGGGTTTAGGGTTAATGGAGTCCAACTCGGTTTGAAGCCCTTGAAGCTTGTCATTGGCCTTCTCGGTAGACTTGAAGGCCATGTTCTGATCCGTTTCGATGTAGCTAAGCGACTCCATCAAAGCCGCATTCTGCTCCACCAATTTCATAATATTTTCACTTTCCATTCTCAACTCGTCTTTAATGCGAGCGAATTCTTCTTCAGCGGCGGTAAGCCTGGATCTGGCCTCCACCACTTCGAGATGAGTCTGGCCGGCTCGGCCAGCGAGGTTAGAATTTCTCCGGACATTTCCATTCGGGTTGGCGTGGAACCTATTGCGCTCCAGCAAATTGCTATTCAAGGAGGCAATAAACTATAGAGACTTCGATAAAGTTAAAGTCAGAAAAGGCTAAGCGGAAATAACAATGAAACCAAACTCGGTAATATAAACTTACCTGAAATAGCAAGTACGCAGCCTCTTCGTACTCCTCACGATCCTCCATTTGATCCGGAGAAGGGAGAAGCTCTAGAGTAGTCCTGATTTGATGCATCTGATCAGCATACTCCGTACGGAACTCCAAGATTGATCTCGGGTCAGAGTGATTGTGGGAGGAGCGGAAGTCGGGAGCACCCCTTCCACTCCCCCGAGAAACGTTAGAGGAACCACCTTGAGAAGTGCCTCCGGGAGAAGTGATCCTAGGGGGATCAACCCTTGTTCTCTTTGCAGGTCGCGAATTTCCGCGATCCAGAGGGAACCTCGACAATGTCCCGAGTCAGAGCAGTAGAGGATCTGGTAACCCTAGAAGATCCTCCAGAAGGATTAGCGTTCATCCCGTCGAGAGCAGCGTTTAAACCCTCTTCACCATTCGGAAGTCGAAAATCATCAAGACCCATTTTTGTTTAAAGAAGGAGAGTTTGAAAAAAAATTGTAAGAGTTTGAAGTCGGAAGATAACTTTGAAGAAGGACGAGTATAAAAGCTAGTGAAGTTTTTATTCGCAAGAATAAAGTGAATGGTAAACGAAGGATAGCACGGTATTTATAGAAATTTACCGGAAGCCGAAATGACGCCAGAACAGTAACTACTACTCAACAGGTGAAAACCTAGAAAACCGCCAGAGTAGCCCAATCGCAGGATGATACATGGACCAAAAATTCTGGAAGCAGGTAAATTTCACGACTGAAATTCTGCTATAATTTTCTGAGTCTGGGGGGATAATCGTTGGAGGTGGATCCGATATCCTACTTTGGTCCACGGGAAACAATGGGCGAATAGTCTAAGTCTTGAACTCGGCAAGATTATCAAAGTGTCAACTCAGATATCTTCAATCAACTTGGACGACACGTCATCAAGCAAAGAAATGTAAATTTTCCTATTCTGACATAGAAAATTTACGAAAATCTAGCTAGAATGTTCTAGGTAAGATCATATCTAAACAATTGTAATATTTCCTTTTTGCAAATTACTTTGTAACCGCCTCTATGATCTATAAATAGAGGAGCACATTCTTCAAACAAGAGATCGAATTTTTGACACACACATTAAATAATATAACTCTACTCGGCAATCTTCTTTGCTATTTGGCAATAAAGTTCTTCTCTTTAAATTGTCAAGAGTCTTTGTCCTTTCTTCCCTCTTAAAATTAGAATTTCGGATTTAGTACATTTGTGCTGGACCCGGTTCGAACAATAGAGTCCGGTCAACAACAAAATTGACATTACGTAAAATATTACATAATTAACATTTATTTTTACATATAACATGAATTAATTGAATTATTTAATTAGTATTTTACTAAAATTAATTTCTGTTTCTTTAAATAGTTTGGTAGAAGATATATCTTATGATACTGCTATATATATATATACACTAGTCAACCAAAATTATAAAAACCAAAAATTCAACAATGAATATAAAATCATTTCAGTATTGTTAATTAGAACTTTATACTATTAAAACCAATGATATTATATTTTTACAATATTAATAAACTTAAAATTAATAATTTAATTTCTTTCTTATCATATAATTATAATTCAAATTTTCTATTTAGACATATAAATTTTATAATACAATTGGTTTTATATGATATGTTTGATTTTATATTCTACTATACAAAATATTGTATATATAATATTTTGTGTCGAACACACAAATAACTATTATTTATTATTTCAATAAAATTATTTTGTTATTTTATTTTCTTACAAATATTAAACTGTGCTACATTGATCTCGTATTATGTTAACCGAATCTATTGATGGTACATCTTCGCATGTTTTAATATTGTTTCCATGTTATTTCAATGTCCATGTCTAGCACTCCATCCAGTTTATGTAACTTTTTCATGTCCAGCGTTCCATGCAATTTTCACCTTCTTTCTTTTTAGCGCTTAGTGTTAGTACATTCACCTAATTTTCAATTCTTCCCTTCACTCCAATTCCCACAATATTTTCTCACGCTTCTCTTCCTTTTCTATTCTCTTCTTTTCCTTTCTTCTTCTTTTCCAGAAGGACAATTAAGTCTTTTGTCATTTCACAATGTCCCAGAAAATGGCAATCCCCACAAACTATAGGAATTATTTGTGGCGTTTCAATAGAATTTAAAACTCATTGTGGCATTTTATAAGAGATTCCTTAAAGTTATAGGAATTAAAAGGAGAAAATAGTAAAAAAAAAAAATGAATTTTCAGTAATTTGCTAAATTAAATACGAACTTTCATATTTGTCAAATTAAATATGAGTTTTTGTTGACTTTATCACTTTGAAATCCTTTTAGTCAACTTTAACTTTCTCAGTTAGTTAACCATTGACACCGTTAATTACTATTGATGATAGTCAAAGAAGTCCAAAAATCATAATTAAAAGATAAAAATAAATAAAACTCTAGTTATCTATTAACCGTCTTCTTCTTCGTTCGTCTAATTATAAGTAGTTATGACCAAAGGCGTGCTTAATGAGTTAAAAGAAACATTCGCCTCGGTCTCCCTCAAATAAATATATTTTTGAGGGCCCCTAAATTTTTTCTAAAATCATATATTATAATGATCGTCTAGTTTATATTATAAATATAATCAAACTTTTATCTTTGTAAATATTTATTTTCAAGAATTATATTTTTTTTGACGAGATTTAAGTTATTTTGGAAATTATGTTGGATTCAGTTCCAATTGTCTCTCCTAAAAAACGTTTTTCAAATCTAAAATTGATTAAATCGTATTTGTGACCAACTTTATAAGAAAATCGCTTAATAAATATATATAGAGAAAGAAAACAAATCTATTCTATGAAAGTTTTGTGAAAAAGTTTAGTAAAACCACAAAAAAAAAATGTTCTATTGTAGTTTTTTTTTTCGTTTTATTTATGTACTAGATATATACCCACACTATAGCATAAGATTTGATTATTTTTTCAACCGTGTTTATTTGGTTCCTAAACCCGTGTTGATATTTTGAATGTTATTTTAGAGGTCCAAAATCCGAACCAAAATTAACCTAAATTAGAGAAACCGAACACGAAACGAACACGATAAATTACCTTAATAGATCATAAATCTGTGTATTTGAAAAACCAAACCTAAATGTGAACCTGAAACAAACCAAAAACAAAATTTTTTAGATTTTTTCTACTAAATCTCTTTTATTTTTAAATTTATATATATAAATACTCGAATCTGAACTCGATTTATACCAGATTAAACTCTATCCAAAGAATAAAAATATTTGGATAAGTCTTAAATCAAAAGAAGGAAATACCGAATTAGATGAATAGAACCCGATAGAATACCAAAAAGGTATCCTAAATCTATATACCCAGATAATCGAATCCAAACTAGAACTGGAACCGAATCAATAACCGAATTTGTAACCAATTTTATTTTTTTAGCTTTTTAAATGTTTTTTCATTAAATCTTTATTAATTTAGATTTTTAAAATAAATATATGTAACTTAACCTATCTCAAGCTTATTTTTAAGGGTTGTTATAAACTATAGGTTAATTTTTATCCTAAAATTTATAACACGGTCAAAATGAAAGTGTCTCCCGCTTTAATGTATAAGATGTTAATTTAAAACTATATTATATTTTTGTTATAAAAAAGTATATTTTAAATGTTGTTCTAGTTGCCTTTGACCCCTGTTATCATAGGCACGATGTTCAGACCGGGTCTAGAACAAGGGACTAAACCGCAATTTTAAAGATGAGGAAGACTAGGCAAGGATTCTTGAGAGATTTGAAGAGAAAGAGTATCACGCAAGTAATGGTTTTAACAAGTTGTTCTTATTGCTTGACGTGTACCAAAAAGCTGATCCCCTTTTTGGAGGATCTGCTCCTATATTTATAGAACAAAGAGGCGCTTACAAAGTAGATTCATAAAGGAAAATATACAATTTCTAGGATTTGGTCTTATCTAGAAGATTTTAGCTAGATTTTTGAAAATTTTTCATGTCGGAATAGGAAAATTTCCATTTCTTCGTTTGATGACGTGTCGTCCGATTTCCTTCAAGCTTTAGCGCGTTTCCAAGTTTATTAGAATATCCGAATTGAGACTTCAATAATATTGCCGAGTTGAACACTTAGCGTTTGGGCCTATTGTTTTCCGTGGACCGAATAGTCGAGGTGCCTTCGTCCTCCGGTCGTGGTACATCACGACCTCCTAAAAGGCCAAGAGTGGAGTCTTTTACGATTTCTTCTCCTGGCGTGGTCACTCGTCTCGAGGCTTCTGTTGCCTCTCGCGGAAGAAGTAGGGGAATTCTTGACTTCCGCTTTACTCACAACTACTCTGATCCAAGATCAATCTTGGAAATTCGTCCAGAGTGTGCCGACTTGATGCGTCAGATAAGAACGACGCTTGAGCTTCTCCCTTCTCCAGACCGGATGGAGAATCGGGAGGAGTATGAAGAGATTGCTTATTTGTTATTTTGGGTAAGTTTTTTTTCCGAGTTTGTTTTGATTTTGCTTCTTTCAATATTGATCTCTTCTAACAAAAGGTGTTGTGTTTTTGCAGTTTATTGCTTGCCTTAACAAGGTTATGCTCCAACGGGAAAGGTCCCGTGCTAACCCAGACGGGAATGTTCGGAGGCACTCAACCCCTTCTGGCCGGGTTGGCCAGAACCAAATTGAAGTAGTGGAGGCTATGTCTCGGGTTACTGCTGCTGAAGAGGAAATTGCTCATCTAAAAGACGAGTTGAAGCTTGAGCGTGAGAACGTTCTTTGCTTGACTGAGCAGAATGTAACTTTAACTGAGACGCTCAGGTGTGCCGAATCCGATCGTGGGGAGGCCTTCAAATCAACCGAGAAGGCTAATGATAAGCTCCGAGGGTTGCGGTCCAAGTTGGATTGTATAAAGGAGAATTTTGACTTGCGGCTTCATCAGCTCGTTAATGATGAGAAGAAGAAGATCTACAATGATCTTCATGTCCAGCTGAGTTAGTGTTTCAACCGAATTGGCGCTCGCTTTAACAATTTGGACGCGAACCTAGAAGCTCAGTTGACGTATGCCCAATATATTGGGTCAACGAATGTTCTCCAATTACTTTCCAACCGTGGTGTGAGTATCCCAGCGTCAGCGACTGACTTGATGACTACCAAGTTGAATCAGTCCAAGGAAGTCGTCGGTCAGGAGATCTTGACGCCATTGATACCTGGAGACTTGGTCGTCCTAGTTTTTGAGATTGGGGAAGCGTCGAAAAGCAACGATCAGACTAGGTATTAGTCTATCTCTTTTTTTGTTTGAATCTTTGTATTTGTAGGGTTTTCTCCTTTGATCTCTTGTAACCACCGATTGTCCTTTTTATAAGTCATCTCTTTGACTCATGGTAGTTGTGGTCTCGGTTCTTTCAAGTTGTTTCTTTACTCCTTCTTGTCGGCACTTGACCTTGTAATTAATGTTTTTTCATGTGTAATGAAATTCATTATTAATGAGAATTGTTTTCGTACTTTGAATTGTGAATTTTGCCAAAGATTGACTTGTAAAAACGAAACAAATGGAAGAATCATGAAGTTCAATTCCTGAGATCTTTTCTTGTTTGCATGTTTAGCTAAGTTCCCTCCCTAAGTTTGAGATTTCGATCCCGTTTGTTAGGAAAGAGGGAGTTTCACTGTTTGGCGCTTAAAAGCTGAGATTTTAAGACTCAGATTAAGTGTTTTAAGAAGTTTGATCTCAGAAATAATCTTCATAATACTGCCTTTTGTTTCGTTGAAAGAAATTTCAAAAAATTAGAAAAGAAAAATTGTGTTCTTCCCTTTTGAGAGTTATGCTTCTGGATTTTGCTTGAATTTTTTGACGAGAACACGATCTCAGTAAAGTGTGAGAATTAGTTCTTGGCTTTTAATTGAGGTTCTCGACCTGATTTTACTATCTTTCGCGAATTTTTTCTCGGTAAGGTTTTAAGACTCGGCAATTATGAGTGGAATTTTAAGACCTAACGAGATTTTAAGACTCGTTATTAAATGCTAGTGATTCTGCTTTTGCCAGAGGTTTTGTTACAAGAACTTAATCTCAGTTTAGTGGAGTTTTTTGGTTTCAACTCTATTGTTTTCGAGAGTTTTATCTCGGCGAGATTTTAAGACTCAGCTATTTTGAATGGGATTTTAAGTCCCAGATTCGGATAATTTATGCGAGTGATTTTAAGATTCGTTTTCATTTTTTTGCGAGAATTTGATCTCATCTTTTCAGGAGTTAGGGTGTAACTCTTATTCCTTTTTTTTTTAGCGACCCGAGATGGGAGCTTATAATGATTTTATGGGCCTTCCTAGTTGGCGCCCTATTTTCTGGCGTTAAGTTCTGCTGTGTTCTCAAATACTTTTCGGAGAACCAAGTCTCCTACTGTAAAGTGTCTTCCTCGAACTTTCCTATTGTAGTACTTTGCCGCTTGTTGTTGATTGTTCTGAACTCGGAGAAGTGCTTCGTTTCGTTCTTCTTCCAAGTCGTCAAGGCTTTCTTCTACTGCCTCATTTTTGGAGTTTTCGTTCTCGGGGAAATGTTCTCGATGCAATGTTGGGATCACTACTTATGCTGGAGCCGTAGCTTCCATTCCATGAGATAAAGAGAAAGGGGTTTATCCTGTTGGGTGTCTTGGGGTCGTACGGTGTGACCAAAATACTCCATCCAATTCGGCAGCCCAATTTTCTTTCTTTTCCATTATCCTTTTCTTGATCTCATCCAGTATTTGCTTGTTTGTAGCTTCGGCTTGTCCGTTTCCTTGTGGATTTCTCGGAGTGGATTTATTTACTCGGATATTCCATTTTGAACCAAAATTAGTAAATTTCGCCGAGATGAATTGAGACCCGTTATCCATTACGATCTTATAAGGTAGTCCGTGTCGGCATATGATATTCTTCCATACGAACTTTAATACATCTTTGTCTTTGATTTGTGAGAAGGACTCTGCTTTAACCTATTTCGAGAAGTACTTGGTCATTATAAGCATGAAACACTTCTGCCAAGATGCTGGTAATAGTCCGACTATGTTCATTGCCCATTGCATAAGTGGATATGGCATCACCGCTGACGCTAGTTCTTCATTTGGAGCATGGATAATGTGTCCATGTCTTTGACATTTGTCACACTTTGTTGTGTATTGCGCACAATCTTTAGCCATTGTTGGCCAATAGTATCCGAGAGTTCAGATTTTATGCATGAGTGTTCTACCACCGTTATGATTTCCACTAGTTCCGTCTTGCGTCCTTTTGATGATCTCGTTGGCTTCATCACCATGAATACAGGTTAGGAGAGTTTGGTTCGCACTTTGACGAAACAACTTTCCGTTGAGTTGGGCGTAGGGAGCGCATCTTGCTTTTAGTCGACATGCCACCCATCTATCCTCTGGAGCCTTTCCATTTGTGATATATTCTGGTATTTTGTCTTGCCAATTGACCTTCTGATCACCCGATTGCTTTGCCTCTTGCATTTCGGTGTCGGAATCATCCATATTGTCGGTAATCGTTGTTACGAGTTCATTGTCTCCTTTCGGTAGAGTTATACTGGGATGGTCGATACTCTCCACTGGAATGATTCTTCTTTGAATGGGGTCTGTCATCGATGCTAGATCTGCTAAGGCATCGACCGATGTATTTTCAGATCTGGAGATTTTGTTGACTCGGAACATTATATCTTTTGTTAACTCTTTGACGACTTTCAAATATGCCTCCATTTGGTCATTTTTTGTGTCATAGTCTTTGTTTACTTGATTCACTACTAATTACGAGTCACAATAACATTCTATTTCTATGGCTCCGACTTCCTTTGCGAGTCGGATTCCTGCGATTAACGCTTCATACTCGACTTCGTTGTTTGATGCTAGAAATGCAAGTCGGAAGGATTGTTCTAAGACTTCTCCTTTCGGGGTCTCTGATGCTAGAGTGTTTTTCAGGGCAAGCAACAATTATATTTATAGATCAAATAACGCTTCACAACATCATGTCGTTGCTAGCATTTGAGGTTTGAACCCAAAGGAGTTTAGGTGCACAATAGGGATGCAAGGATCTTAGCTAATCTAGAGTGATGATGGGGAAAGATTAAACAAGAACCAAAGCAAGAAACAAGCAAAATGAAAGCAAACAAATGCAATTTAATCTTGGCCAAATCAACATGCAAGCAACAAGATTAAACTAGCAAATGCAATCAAAATTTAACTAGGGAAATAACAATAAGATAAAGAAGAATGAATTAGGCATTGAAAATCAATTAAGAGGCAAGGCAAATAGATGAATGATGCAACAAGGAGACAATGAATGCACCGCCTAGGGCATGGAACACAACAATGCTAGCAAGACTAGCCCACTCTCATGGCAATAATCACTATTCAAGAGAATTGACCCAACTAAACTCTCATTCGTTGGATCAAGACTCCCAAATGCATTAAAAATCAAGTCCATAATGACCAATCAATCCCATAACATCATCTCTCAATGGCTATAGAGAAAGATTTCTAAAATAGGTCATTCGGGAATTTCATCGAAGNTAAAATAGGTCATTCGGGAATTTCATCGAACACCTCTCGGGCGATGATTTTCCTAGCATCTAAATCCATGTGATCAAGATGAATCTAGCATTAAGAACACCTAAATAGGAGGCTCTAAAGGTCCTAAGCATCAAACAAACAAAGCCAAGCCCTAGATCTAGCTAAAACCTAAATCATTCTAAGAAACTACTCACTCATGATGATTATGCAAACAAACAACTTAAACAAGCAAAACATAATGAAAATAGATAGAGAAATAAACAAGAGATTCTTAATTACTTAAGAAATGATCCACGAAATGGATCATCCAAAGGATCTCAAGGTTTGGTTCTCTACAATCTTCAAAGTGTTCTTGAGAAAACTAGAGAGAAAACTATATTTTTGATCTTAAAACCTTAGGAAATTAGAAAGATTTTTTGTGTTTGGACCCTATGCCATGTATATATACACATGGGATTAGGGTTTCAGATCAGTTAAAACAAACCACTAAACTGGGACAAAACGGGTTAAATTGGCAAAAACCAAAAGAAACAAAGTTGGTTGGTTCGCGGCCGTGGGCAGAACAGATCGTGGCCGGGTCAAGAATCTTGGTGGCCACGGTCAGGATGGATCATGGTCGAGGTCAAGAGAATAGGTCACTGCGGACGAGTTGGATCGCAGCCGGATCGAGTCACGTCCAGTGGCTGGTTTCTGCGGCTGGATTGGATCGCAGCTAGGTCAAGTACTTTGGCGCTAGGATTCGGATCATGACCTGCAACGCGTGCAGGTCGCGGGTCCGATCGAGACATAACGTCTGGATGTGTCTTGCGGATGGATGCGTACGTACGTTCGGGAGGCTTTATGTCCGGAGGGTGTGTTGCGGGTGGAGATCCTACCCGCGACCAGTGCAGGTTGCGGATCCGGTCGAGAGACACGTCCTGCAGTGTATGATCAAGACGGATGGATGGTGTGTTCTCGACCGGTTCCTGCGATCGGATGGCAAGTGGCCGCGACCCATGCATGTCGCGGCGAGGTCGTGGCCCATGTAGGTCGCGGCCGCAGCTAGTCTTTTTCAACTTCCGGTTCTTCTTCCCTACTAAGCATAGTCCAAGCCTTCAAGCACCCAACTTCTTCACTTTAGCTCCAATCTCCATAGTTTAAGATTCCAATCACCTGAAATACCAAAAAAATGACCAAAAAATATGCAAATGCATGTCTTAATGACTATAATGCATAAACTAAACACAAAGTGAATATAAAGTGACATGATGTGCAACTAAAAAAATTAAAAATGATGCTAATATGAGATGAAAACTAGGATAAAAATAAGACACATTAGTCTCAAGTCGGATTCCGACTCCGGAACCATGTTGTGACGACGATCCATCTACGTAGATCTTCCAAGTCTGGTACGCCTTTTCTGACTTAGATGGCTCTAATTCAGGTGCTAATTCGATCAATAAATCCACTAAGACTTGAGATTTTGCACTCGTTCTCCCCTTGTATTTGATATCGTACTCGCTTAATTCGATGGCCCATTTGGTTAACCTTTCAGATTGGTTTGGGCTATGTAGAATTGTTCATATCGGGTGATTTGTCAATACTTTGATAGTATGTGATTGGAAGTAGGGGCGCAGCTTTCTTGCTGTGGTCACCATTGCAAGCGCAAGCTTCTCGGAAGTTGAATATCTTGATTCGGTTCCATCCAAAGATTTCGTGTAAAAGATCGGATGCTGAGTTCCTCTGTCGTCTCGAACTAATACACTGCTTACTGCTGATGTAGAGACTGCTATGTATAGGTACAATGGCTCTCCATCGTCAGGCTTTGCAAGAATCGGTGGAGTTGATAGATACTCCTTGAACTCAAAAAAAGCATTCTCACACTTTTCATCCCAATTGAATTCCTTGTTTCCACGCAATAGGTTGTAGAACGAGAGACATTTATCTGTTGAACGTGAGATGAGCTGGTTTAGTGCTACTATTTGGCCAGTTATCCGCTGAACTTCCCGTTTGCTCTTTGGAGAAGGTAGCTCTTGAATCACCATTATTTGTTTTGGGTTTGCTTTGATCCCCCTTTGCATAACTATGTATCCAATGAACTCTCCTAAAGTTACTCCGAAAGTGCACTTCTCTGGGTTTAGCTTCATCTGGTATTTGTTCAATGTTTTGAAGCATCTCGCCAAATGATCAACATGATTTTCCGCTTTTAAAGACTTGACTAGCATGTTGTCAATATAGACCTCCATTGTTTGCCCAAGTTGCTCTGCAAACATTTTGTTGACTAAGCGTTGATAAGTTGCTCCCGCATTCTTTAAGCCGAATGGCATTACTCTGTAGCAATAGGTGCCTCGCTCCGTTATGAATGATGTTTTCTCCATGTCTTTTGGGTGCATGCAAATTTGGTTGTATCCTGAGAACGCATCCATGAATGAAAGGAGTTCATTTCCGGCTGTAGCTTCGACGATTCTATCGATATTTGGAAGTGGAAAACTATTCTTTGGACAATCTTTGTTTAGATCTGTGAAGTCTACGCAAACTCGCCACTTCTCGTTCTTCTTAGGGACAACTATAGGATTGGCCAACCAATCCGGATATTGGACCTCAACAATAGATCGAACGCAGTCAATGTTCTCTCCAGAGGTTTAAGTCTGAGATATGGGAGTGCCATCTTTTCTAGTGTCTCTTTGAAGATCAGATCCACCGAACTTCCTGTGTCAATGAGAATCTGAGTTACATCACAGTCAACTACTCGTAATTTTATGACTAATGGATCGTTACGAGGGAAGATCACTCCTTCTGTATCCTTTGCCATAATCATTTTCCCAAACCTTTCTTCATCCGGTGCAAGATTCACTACTGCTACGACCTTCCGCTCATATCTTTTGATCGAACGTATTGTGTCGTCGCAGAATTGTAATCTTCCCATGATTACATTGACGTCTACTCTTATGGGTTTCCCTTAATTTCGTTGCTTTGGCCTGCCGCTTTGTTTGTTGTTCTTCTTTTCTGTGCTTTAAATTTCTCGGCTTCCTCCTCCTTGAGTTTGACTTCTCCTTTGTTATAACTTCTCTACAAGTAGTTCCTATAACTGTTTGCATCTTGAGGTAGAATGGCCAGTTCTATTGTGAAAGGCACAATACTCGTTTCGGTTGTACGTATTATTGAACAACTTTCTTCGTGTCGGGTTTCTGGTTTCGCCGATTTGGAAGGTGGTAGCCGAGTTGTACTTTCCTTTGTAGTTATGCTGCCTCGGCTCTTGGTACTCATCTTTCGACTCTTTGGCTCCAGTGTATCGATGAGTTCTTTGTATTCTGGAGAGAATTTAGTTTTCCTCCACGTATTCTGCAAGTCTCAATGCTCTGCATAGAGCATCCGAGATAGTATTTGGCCTATTCACGAAAAGGTCTCTTTGTAGAGCTTCATCCGTGACCATTTCAATTCTTAGGGCTTCGATTGTCATGTCGTCGCTGACTTTTACTTTTGTCAGGATCTTCTTAAATCGACCGAGATATGACTTAAAGGATTCGTTGAATCCTTGCTTTAGAGACCTCAACTCGGCCGTCGAGGTGTCTTGATTGACGAATAATGCATATTGCTTCATAAATAGTTTGGTGAGTTAACCGAAGTTGTCTATTGAGCATCGCCGGTTAGATTCTCGGCAAAGAGCTGGCAGTACATTGCATCTTCTTGGTCGGGGTTATAAGTTACTTCATTCATCATGACGTTGAAGGCACTCATGAACTGAATTGGATCAGTCATCCCATCGTACAAGGGACATTGTACTCTTGATGCTCGGTTGACCGAGACTCTTTTTAGTTTTGTTGGGAAAGACGAGTTCCGAGCTTGGGCTAAGATTCTGCCAGTCTCTGGTGCCGAACTAGTAGCTTGATGGAATTGCGACCTCATGTCCTCCATCATCCTATGCACTACTGCTGTGTCCATCGTCGTCGATGCCTGCTGTCCTGGTATTTACTAAGCTTCGAGTTGCTCGTGTCCGACTATATTGGTCGTATTCGGACTTGGAACTTCTCCAAACAAGTTCCTCTGTACACTAGCAATCACTCCTTCGTCCATACTATTGTTTTGCGCTGCTGGGAAGTTTCCTCCGTTTAAACGAGATTCAATCCGATCGAGTCTCTCTGAGTTTCTCTTATCGTAGGCTTCGTATTGCGCTATCATATTGCGCACCAAACTTTTAATTGAAGACGGTCTCTGAGGTGGACCCGGGAGTTCAGTCTTCTCATGGTAGTTTTCTCGGATTTCTCCCTGAGTTTGAACTGAATTCAAGGGTGACCCAACTGGTGGATCGTTGCTGTTTTCTTGGAGGTTCGTCTCCCTCCGTTCCGGCGAGTTGATGGCGATTTCGTCTTCCATATTTCTTCTTGCGTAAATACTCCTTGCTCTTAGGTTAAGAATTCTGTCAATGTCGTCCCCACAGACGGCGCCAACTGTTTAAACTGGGTCTAGCACAAGGGATAAAACTGAAAATTTTGATTAAAGATGAGAAAGACTGGGCAAGGACTCTTGAGAGATTTGAAGAGAAAGAGTATCACGCAAGTAATGGTTTTGACGAGTTTCTCTTATTGCTTGACGTGTGCCAAAAAGCTGATTACCTTTTTGGAGGATCTAATATTCTATTTATAGACCATAGAAGCGGTTACAAAGTATATTCAATAAAGGAAAATATACAATTTCTAGGATTTGGTCTTATCTAGAAGATTCTAGCTAGATTTTCAGAAATTTTCCATGTCAGAATAGGAAAATTTTCATTTCTTCGTTTGATGACGTGTCGTCCGACTTCCTTCAAGCTTTAGCGTGCTTCCGAGAAGGAATTCTTCCGAGTCGATCAGAATATCCGAATTGAGACTTCGATACTATTGCCAAGTTCAACACAGCATTTGGGCCTATTGTTTTCCGTGGACCGAAGTAGGATCTCAGATCCACCTCCAACACACGAAACTGGTTATGACCCCTAGTTATCTATAAACAAATACTTCTTAATTCATGTGTGTCCAACCGTTTTGTTGACTAAGGGCCTGATTGGTTCGGCTGTAGCTTTAATTTTTTGGTTTAGGATTTTGACTTTAAATATTTTGGGTGTAGCTTTTATTTTGTTGCTTTAGGATTTTAGCTTTAAATATATATTTTTTTAACAAAAGTTTGATTGGTAAAATTTTAAATATATAAAATATTTTAAAGTAATAAACGTTGATTTTTAAAGTAAATAAGATAATAAATATTTTAATAAATATTTTAAAGTAACAACAATCAGATCAATCATTAACCAAAAAAAAAGTTGCAGGTTCATTAAGTAAATAGTTTAACATCTAAAACAGATTGTTAACCTAAAAAAAGGTCACAGGTTCGTTAATTCTACTGTATTGACCGAGAGGTTCCTTGAAATTATCTTTCAAATTAATTTCAATTATAATCAAATCATTGGAATTGTCTCGACATGTGTATTGAATTATTAAAGTCAACAACAATAAAATATTTTGACATACCTTTACTCGCTGGGTTCCTTCTCTTTCTTTGTGTGTTCTTCTGTTTCTCTTTCTTTTTTATAGTTAACTTTTTTTTTTACTTCGACGAGAATATATATTATTTTAGAGATAAGATTAATTAGGGTTTTAATATTATCAATAAATTAATTTTAAATTTGTAAAGTCACAAAATTTGAGCGGTATACTTTTAGCTTTCTACAGTCAAAAAAATATCTAATAATTTAAAATTAGCTTTCTAAAGCAATTAAAGCCAAAATTAAATCTAAAGCATGATTGGATAAATTTTAATGCTTTAACTTTGTTTTTTGCTTTCTAAAGCAACAACAGCCCTAAACAATCAGGCCCTAAGACTTCTACTCCTTTATTTGATTTGATTATTACATCTCTTTCAATTTTTCAGTTAAAATACCAACGTTGCGAAAACTTTCTATTCGAAGAAAAATAACACCATCTACTCATGAAGAAATAGAAACTGACTAGATGTTGGTGAATGGTTAGGAACAAACGAGGTTGAAACAGGTTATGAAGAAGTTTTTGATAACGATGAAGCCTTAATTAGTGATGAATTTGAAGATAGTGAAGACGAAGAACTAGACGGTGAGGGATATGTTGTGGTTCTTGTGGAGGAAAATGGAGCTTCGGTTTTGGCTATTCACTTTGTGAGTCATATGGTGAACAACGATGAAGATAACAATACCACAAACATGTGATTGCTAGCTCCATTGTCAAGATACCAATTATTTCCTTCCTTATTGTTTGTGTCGAATTTACTTGGTACACAATTTTTCTCGTTTAGAAACACAATCTCATGTAGAAACAAATCATCTCCCTCTTGTGTCTCTAGTTCCTTTTCATTCTCTTGTGTTTCTTGTAGCTTAGGCAATCAGTCTGGACACTTAGAAGCAAAGTGTCCGTATTTGCCACACCGGTAACAAATTACCTTTGACAAATCAAAGTCTCCATTACCCCGAACTCACCCTCTTCCACGACCATGTCCCCCTCAACTATTTTTGGTTTTGATATTCCAAATTCATCAACTCTTTTTGATCTTCTTGAGATTCTTCCTCTTCTTCAAGGATTCGTTCTTTATAGGTTGTTAGACGTTCTATGATGTCTTGAAAGGTTATTGTTTTAAGATCCAAGATTTGATCAAGAGATGCTACTATATGGATGTATTTCTTTCTTGGAGGACATTTGAGAAACTTCTTGACTAATTTAGTTTCTTCTATTTTTACTCAAGAGAGGAAGGATTTGATGAAATTGTTGATAACCTGCCCACAAACTCACCTATAGTTTCAGTTTCTTTCATCTTGAGATGGTCAAATTTAGACATCGATGTTTGTAACCTCACTTTCTTAACACGTTCAGCCCCTAAGTATCGAGTTTTGATAGGGAGGATGTTGAAATTAAAACAAAAAAGAAATTTTACAAACTTCTCATTTATTGTAATACTAAATTTTTCCATATATTTTTTTTAAAAATTTATCTTTGTTTGGGTCGGATTAGAATTGTTTCTGTTTTGTTACTTTGAAAAATAATTTTTTTTATAGAAGATTGAAAATAAATTAATCATACATTAGAGTCAAAAACAATCTAAAGTATGCTTGGTTTAGTTTAAGTATCATACAAAGATTTTTGTTTTTCAAGCAACAAAACAAAAGCAATTTCAATCAAGCCCTCCCGATTAGTAATTGCTTTTTTTTGGTTGTTTTGAAAAGTAAAAATCTTTGTATTAGATTAAAATTAAACCAATTATATTTTAGAGTAAAAAACAAACTAGAATATGATTGGTTTAATTTCAATCTATAAAGAGTTTGACTTTTCAAAGCAACAAAACAAAAATAATTCCAATCAAGCCCTTTGACTTGTTGGATTGAAATAGAATGTGTGGCTTTCGACAAAAAGTAATATTGGACTTTAACATATTATTTTGTGAATTTAAATAAATAAAATATATAACCGAGAATAGGTAGGTCAGTGTATCTTCTTTCAAAATTTCATACACCAAAGTTTGAATTCTCTTCCTAGAATGGAAAGGGATAATGGGATAAAAAAAATAGTAGACCAGTTGGGAGAAAACATTTAAATTAATATTATGAAAGGATGTACATAAGTGTAGTCATGGCGTTCAGTTAAATGGTATAGGTTCGATTTAGAAAATTCAATTTCGGGAAATTTGTAATAAAAATAGGAAATAGTAGATAATATATATTGGGTTCGGTTTCGGGGTCGTGTTTGGTTTCTAATTTATTTATTGAATAATTATATCTATTATAAAAGGGCTTCTTTCAAAAGTAACCCATTGACCAAAGTCAATGGGTGAAATAACCTTCCTTTTTCTCTCTTCTAAACATTTTGCAAATAAACCTTAGTTCTTCGTATAATATCTAAAATGCCATTACTTTTATGATTTTTTTAAAAAAATTTCAGCACAATACAAAATTACTAAAATATTAATAATAACTCAAATATTTACGAAAATACCATTCTTTTTCAATTCTACCAACTACCATTACCAACCGATTCAAAGCTCTAAATGTCATTCTTCTTCATTCTTATGCTTTTCCCAACCTCCAACCACATTATCTCCCATTCTCTCTTCATTTCTAGCCAAAAACCTCTCTAATTTTTGTTTCACCATTTCCAAATTCTTAAAACTTACAATTTTTGGTTCATTTAGGGAGTGTAAGCAACGATTAACGGTGTAGTTCCACATTGTGGGCGTTAAAAAGAAGGTAACTATAATCATTAACTCAAATTAAGATATTTTTTAGATTTTAGAAATTTGCAGAGAGTAGACTTCACGTGAAGTCTACACACATAGTAGACTTCACGTGAAGTCTACTAGTCAACATAAAGGTTAGTTTTGCATTTGACTATATTTTAGATTCGGCGAGTAGACTTCAGTTCAAGTCTACACATTTTGGTTTGGAAAAAAAAAGGACGGAGACTTCACCTGAAGTCTACTGAATTGTGAGTCATTTTTGCAATTGAAAAAAAATGTTACTTTTTAGTAGACTTCACGTGAAGTCTCTAAAAAATGCGAAGACTTCACATGAAGTCTACGTTGTTGAGTGGGGTTATTTATGAAGTTGACCAACATTTTAGTTTTTTTGACCAAAAAAAGGGAAAGTAATTTAAAATCGGAGACTTCAGGTGAAGTCTCCGTTGAATTTGGAAGTCTCAAGCGGAAGTCTACTTAGCTGGTAAGTAATGGGTCCCACATACGAGTTTAGGAAAAAAAAATTTATATTAATAAAATATAGTAAACTTCCCCTGAAGTCTACTCCAATTTCACTGAAGACTACAAATGAAGTCTGCACTTTCGGAGACTTCACATGGAGACTTCTTTAATAATAGTCAAATATAGTCAATTGCAATAATAATCTCTGTTTTATAGAGTAGACTTCAGGTGAAGTCTCCGTATCCACACAAAACGCTTTAGACTTTAGGTGAAGTCTACGTCTGAAAAGTCAACATTTAGTCAAATACAAAAATAACCTCCATGTGAAGTCTCCGTGTTAGAAGTCAAAATTTGGTCAAATGAAAAAATAATCTAAGTCTATGAGCATAGTCTACTGACTATGCTCATAGACTTCACCTGAGTCTACTCTCTATTCTCGTAGACTTCAGTTGAGTCTACGAGAATAATCAGTAAACTTCAGGTGAAGTCTACTAAGGTTATTGTATAAAATTGATTAATTTGATTAATTGTAACGATGTTTAAGCTAATTATATGGTACTAATATAGTTTATATGATGTTTTATAGGGAAATGGTTCAGTACCTGTTGTTTATGGAGTGTGGGTTATGAAAGACTTGTGTTGGCATTTTGAGGTTGACAATTGCAAAGGAGGAAGAATGGCATGTATAGAGGATGTGTGTACTCATGGAAACCAATAATATAGAGTTAACATATTCACTGGCAGTTTCAATGTTGCAAGAAATGCCACCTAATACTCCTCCAATGCTTGTCACAAATGATAGACAAGTAAGAACCTTGGTTGAGTTATGTAAGCTGTACGTTGTACGTTTATGTGTTGGTTGTGGGTTTCGAGAGAGTGCACCTGAAGAAGATAAATGTGACGCAGATCGGGAACATGACCGGGAACATTATGACAAAGTTGAAAACCGGGATGAAGAGCTTGTAGAAGATGTCATGAAAAATGAGTGTGATAGTGAACCCAAAGTTTACATGGACGGTGGAGATTATAACATATATGGGAAGGTGAAAGACGAAGACAAAGATAGAATGCATCTTGTGAACATGAATCACGTTGACTAAGATGAAAAAAACATATATGTCGGTCAGAGTTTTTCTAGCAAAGAGGAGTTGATATCAACATTGCGAGTGAGGAGTATACTTTTGAAATTCAGTTTCCGTGCAGATAAGTCAACAAAAGAACTCTATGTGGCAAAATGTTGTGTTCCAGAGTGTAGGTGAAAGGTGACAGACGTACATAACACTTTTTGGGTGACAAAATTTGAGAAGGTTTACACTTTTTTAGTGGCAGACCGATATGCTAACTTAATATGCCATTCACCAAAACACATTGGCAAGTT
This sequence comes from Lepidium africanum, assembly GCA_900406405.1. NCBI lineage: Eukaryota > Viridiplantae > Streptophyta > Magnoliopsida > Brassicales > Brassicaceae > Lepidium > Lepidium africanum. Next base: position 56,750 of record OVAX01000256.1, on the reverse strand, counting down.
ATTTGTAGATAGTTTTGGAACAATCGATGGAATAACGCCAAGGCATATCGAAGAGTCAATGAAGACCATGTATGGTCTGAGATTTGGTTACACAACTTCGTATCGATCATTGCTATACGCGCAACAATTGGTCCGCGGGACAGCAGAAAATGGTTATGGTAACTTACCGGCTTATTTACATCTAATCCAAGAAGTGAATTTGGGAACTATTACAGGGCTTGAACTTAATGATCAGAATAGATTCAAATATCTATTTATTTTGTTTGGGGCCTCGATAGTTGGATTTAATTTTCTTAGAAGAGTCATTATGGTAGATGGATGTCATTTGACTGAGATGTATGGTGGAGTTATGCTAGTAGCAACGGCTCAAGATGGTAAATCTTAAATATTTCCATTGGCATTCGGTATTGTTGACACTGAGAATGATGCTTTCATGGGAATGGTTTCTTACCGAATTAGGTACTTGTTTTACACACAACACTCCTTTGGTACTAGTTTCTGAAAGGCACAACTCCATAAAGAATGCGTGCATCACAATATTTTCTTGGGTAACACGAGGTATATGTTACTATCACCTTCAAAGTAACATAGGCACTAAGTTTAAAGGTAAACAGCTCCTTTATTTAGTCAAATCAGCGGCATATGGGTACACTCGTGCTGACTTCAATCAACATATGGAGGAGTTGAGTCATATTAAGCCCAACCTCACTCGGTACTTGGTTGATGCAGACCCAAAGTTGTGGTCACGTGCTAAATTCCCAGGCGACAGATACAACATTCAGACGAGCAACATCGCAGAATCTCTAAATGCTGCGTTTAAGCTAGCTAGAGGATTTCCAATAACCTTTCTTTTGGAGTACATCCGAGAGAAGCTAGGAGGGAAGACGCATCTAGTCTTACAACATGTCACAGTAAGGAAGTTGAAAATTTTCTGGCAATACGTAGAGAATATGCGGATAAGATGGTTGTTGAATGCATAGATACGTGGAAGTTTTATGCCAAAGTGGGCGTGAGAAACTATTTAATTGATTTGGAGCAGCAAACATGTGAATGTGGTGTGTATCAGATTGAGAAAATTCCTTGCTCGCACGTTTTTGCAGCTGCATTGCAAGCTGGTCTACACAGTACTATGCTTATATGTCCTTCATATAGGAAATAATATTTAACTGCAGCGTATTCTCACAATATATATACCCGAAAAGTGACTACAGAGTTGCGAATCAAGCACAATGTCTTCCTCCGGTTGTGAAGACTCTTCGTGGGAGAAAGAAGAAATCTAGATGGTAGACTTGGCTTGAGATTGCTAGGATGCAACATAACAAGGCAAAACGAATTTCCAAGCCATACAGTTGCTCGAAATGCAAACAACCAGGCCATACTCGGACCAATTGTGTAAGTTTCAACGTACCATTGTAATGGCATAAATTTCTAGCATGCAGTAAATTTTAACCACTCATTATTTTTGGTAGGTTACAAAGTTGGAACATAAGGGATGTTGGAGATGACGAGGAGAAGTCTCCACGGATAATCAGTCTAGTATTTTGTTTATGGATGCTCAATTTATGATGTTATTTACGGATGTTGAGTCTGGTATTTTGTTTGAAGCTTATAAGCTGGGGGTTAACTGTTAGTTAATAAATAAGTTAGCCTACTTTTAATTCTGCTGAACGCCTTGCTCATCATATGTGTCCAGATCCTTGTAGTCTCTCTTCTCTGTGCCCATAACGCCTGTCTCATCAAAGATCTCGACACATAACTTACTCCTCATTCGAGGCACATAAGCATCACAAAACTCTTGTGGCCATGGTATCCCAAGTGCATGACACTTGATGTACTTCAAGCAATAAACTCCACAATCGCCACTTTGGATATTCTGAGGCAAAGATTGTACTACCTCGTGTGTGTATGGTGTCACTGACATGCTACTCCTGTATTCGGGGTCACTCAATTCCCGCAGAATGTATGGCATAAGGACACCAAAAGGTCTCACGCTCTCAGCCATATCTCCAACCATTTCCACTGCAGAATCCCAAACAACAATATGCCTCTGAGGTATTGAAATCCACAAAGCAACCCAATGACGGTTCCCAACATTCAGTGGAGCGTAAATGTCATCCACTTCAACTCCCCACGTCTTGTCACTATGGTAACAGGATGGCTCTTCTCTGGAGTAGTAATCAAGTGATCCCCCGGGTAAGCATTTCCCGGTCCCGTCTGGGTTGGCAGTAGACTCATTAAACTCTTGAATTTTATTTGTCCACATTTGTTGAAATCTGGTATCAAATATGCAAAGTCTGCTTGAGCATAACCATTTTGGGTGCTTTGCATAGCGACTCCTGAGAAGATTACTCATAGCATCAATGTGCTGCAGTTAAAAAAAGTGGACAAAACAAATAAGTTAGATGGAAGTCTACTAAAGAAGTCTACTACAGAAGAAGTCTAATAACGAAAAGTCTAATAACGAAGAAGTCTACTAACGAAGAAGTCTACTAAAGAAGTCTACAAACGAAGTATAAGAACTAACGATGTCTAACAAAGAAGTCTACTACAGAAGAAGTCTACTAAAGAAGAATGCTAAAGAACTTTACCGTGTCTTCTAGCCATGTTTTTGGACTTTTGAGCATCTGTGTACCATTCGATGGCAGAACCTTTAGTCTTCCTTTTTAGCTTGTAGTCCCTAAAACATCCAAGTCGTATTACACAATATTTGCTAGAAATGTAACGTAGTTAAACGTAAGGACTGATAACTTACGGTTTTTCTTCCAATCTTGCACTCCATTGACTGTGTTTTATAGGGTCTACCGATGAGAAAGGATTGTAGCCACCACCTGTCTTGTTTGAGATAATGCCTTTAATTGTGCTATTTCTTTGGTATGGACTCGTCTGGAAAGCAGCTAGCTTTCTAACCCTTTTAGTCCGAACACACAACTTCTCTTGCACCTGTTTGGTTTTCTTCTCTTGTTTATTTTTTTTAACAAGCTCGAAATCTATGTTGGGGAGTTTATCTTCCAGCAAGACAAGAATTTCCTCTCCTTCGCCATTTACACTTCTCACTTTGGACATTATTGTCTATCTGCAAATTGATTTTCAGGCACACAAAGTTACAATTTTTTTACAAAATAATATAGTACATTGAATTAACAAAATTTCACACATATTATAGAGATACAGAATACACAAACGGTAACAAAGTTTTTAAACCAAAAAACAACAAGACAATAAGCATATGCAAATGAAACTAATCGGATGCTTTCTTTTTTCTACGGAGAGTATAAACTCGGTTATTTGTTGTAGAAGGTTAAGAACTAACCCCAACTGGCTGAATGGTCTCCGGGTCAGGATTTGCAGGGCCAACAGACTTCTGCTCAGTGGATTTCACTTGCTCCTTTGATGCGCTTCTGATTTCTTCCAACGAGTGCTAAATACCAGACACTCTTTCAGCTAGAATCTCGATTCCTTCTTGGTAGCTGCGCATACCTTCCAACATCCTCTGTTCTCCACTACTAATCCCTTCCATCACCTGGGCCAGCATCTTCTTACAACATTGATCCATGAACTCCTTCATTATCTCCAATGCATTACTGTCACCCTCATCAGATGAAGAAGTCTCCTTACACTTCTTATGTTCCTCAATCCCATCATCTGGTTCCTCCTGGATTCTCTTAGACCCGCCACTTTTCAAGATATTAGTACCCTTTTTAACAACAAGCACACCCGAATCCTTCCAATCAGACCTAGTGAATCTCCAGTTAGGACCTAACCAACCACACAACGCCTGTTTAATGTTGTTCACCGCTCTATCCTCCACATCATTATCCAAGCATGGAAACATGTCTTCATAGCGTTTCTCAATGTAGGAGCAGACTCGGGTCTGTAATTTTTTTTAAAAAACAAATAACCAAGAATTGAATCATATAACTCCATTATTGTTAAACTAGTAATTAGGAAAGTCATACATGTTTGATCATGTCCTCTCTAGGGTTCTTACGATTCCTAGATCTTTTGTATGCTAGCAAGAGTGGAGAAGGATTACCAGAGACGAGTTCTGTATAATTCGCTGCAAAATCTGGGAGAGCATAATAGACCTAGACTTGAAGGACTTGTACAAATCCTTCAATGGTGTAGGCTTTGGACTTAGGAGTTGTCCGTTTAACCGAATCCAGTAGTGTTTTGAAGGTAACTCTCCCCAGGGATAGGCCTCAAACGCAGCAATATCCATCACTTATCTAGCAAGACTTAGACGTGTGGCTTGGTCAGGCTTTCTCGCCTCAATAAAAGATGCATAAATGGATAGATAGCCTAACCTCATCCGATTTTCATGGGTCCAACCCTCACACTCATCAGTAGCAGCTAGCAACTCCTCATAACTAAGTCCTCTATCTTCAGGCACGCCAAGCAGCTGCCAAAACTCTTGCATCGGTGGTGTAACTTTAGTGGCAGGCGATTCTAGGTCCTCTACATAAGCACAGTTGAGCCCAGTTATAAACTGGAACTCAATCAGAGAAAATCTAATTGGTTGCACACCAATTAGAAACCAAAGCTCAGAAGTCTTCTTACACTACAGTTGAAAGGTGAGTAGAAGATGCACTAGTCTTGAAGCCTAAAAACTTCACAAACACGCCGAGCCTAGAGTGGAAGAGTTCATCTTGCTCATCAGGTCTGAGAGTTTCAGTTCGAGCATTAAGGAGCCTGGTATCTCCACTGTAATACTTAATGCTCTTTGTTGGTTGAGGTTCACGACCCACAGTGAAAAGTCTTCGTGGAAAGATTGGCCTTTGCATCTGGAAGTCTCTCTAGGAAGTCTACTCTCTGGGAAGTCTCATCTGGAAGTCTTCTCTGGAAGTCTTCCTCAGAAATCTCCTTCTGAAGTCTTCTCTGGAAGTTTTCCTCGAAAGTCTCCTTCGGAAGTCTTCTCTTGAAGTCTCCAATGGAGGAATCCGGCCGAAGTCGCCTTCAAATTAACCGTCAGAGACTTCTTTGGGAGAATCCAGCAGAAGTCTCTGTTGGAGTCTTTGTCAGAATTTCCGCCAAAAGTCTCTGGCAGAGTCTCCGCCAGAAGTCTCTGTCAGAGTTTCCACCAGAAATTCTTCATAAAAACTCACACTTTTCATTAAATATTACGGTTTCTAAAAAAAATTAAAATTTAAAATGCAACCTGTTTGTGATGTCGATAGTGGAGAAGTAATGGTCGACATCGGCCAAAGATTGTAGGTGACTAATGAAGAGCAACCGCCAAAACATGCAGAACAAAAACAAAAAACGATTTTAAGAAAAGAGCAAAAAATTTCATATGCAAAGAGTAAATCAAAATCTACACATAATACCTTGGGAAAGAAGAGAAACGACGCCTGAAACGGTGGTGGTGCCAGAATCTAACGGTGGTGAAGCAACCGCGACTCAAGATGAGAAAAACGAAGAAGAAGAAAAAAGAGTCAGATCTAGGTGAAGAAAATAGCAAAATTATCACAAAAAAGTAGAAAAAACGATGGGGGACGGAGTAAGAGGAAGACGAAAGATCTGGATGCATACATTGAGATCCGCCGCTGTTTGCTTCAGATCTGAAAAGAGAGAGAAAGATGAAATGTAAGACGCGAGCGAGAAGAGATAATAGAGTAGAAGAGACGATCAGGGACGAAAGAAGAAGATGACAAGAAGATTACCTGCAGATTCATTGGAGACGACAAGGGCAACGACAGCGGCGGCGCAGAAGTAGAATGCGGCTAGGATTTTTACAATAGTGAAGTGAAAACAAATATTTATATGAAGGGTAATTTCCGGTTTACTCACTCGGTAACTTTTGGTTTACACGAACCAATTTCAATTTTACTACCAAAGTAGATTTCACTTGAAGTCTCCTCAGAGTAGACTTCACGCGAAGTCTACTAGTGAAAAAGAAGACTTCACATGAAGTCTCCTTTAACCCCTAAACTCTAGACTTCACGTGAAGTCTCCTCTAACCCCTAAACCCTAAATTCTCAATTATAAACCCTAAATTCTTAATTATTAACCGTAAATTCTATAAATCAAATCGATTATTTTTTGAAATGTTGGACCAAATATCCTGTCTTTTCTAAATATATGCACAATTTACCTCTTTTATTACAACATTTCAAATCCCACAAGATTACCATACCTTATTACCCTAAACCCTAACTCATGCCATAGTTTGGTTATGAACTATGAGGTTTTGATCCTCTCATGTAGTCTTCTCATGAATTATACATTCTAAATTCTAAATTGTAAATTGTAAATTCTAAATTGTAAATCCTAAATCATTAACCATAAATTCTAATTTACCCATAGTATAATTTGTTCATTTAAATCCTAAACCCTACATTCTAATTTGACCATACTATACTTTTATTTGCCCATGTTTAATCTAATTTTATTTTTAATACATTATGTTTGTTTATTATTAGATCTTGGAATCAATATATAAATATACTTACTATTTAATTTTTTTATTAAATATATAATTAAAGAGTAGACTTCACGTGAAGTCTCCGTAATCTGTGAGGGCTATAAATGTAATTTTATTTTTAGGTTTTTTGTTTACTCATTAAGGGTAAAATTATAAATTCACTACCCTTGTGAGTTAGTTTTGGAGAAAAAATCAAATGGAGTATATTTTTGCATTCAAAATCAAGTTTTTGTATATTTTTGTCATTTTCCCATTATAAAACTATATTTTAATTAAATTTTCAACAATAAAATGTAAATAATAAAAATAACTAAATCATTTTGGTCAAGATTGTGTACTTTTCATATATTAAAGGTATATTTCTATATATTAACTAAGCCGAGGACATGTTGTCCAAAGGTATAATCACTTTACAAATCCTCAAGGCACCAGGGATCGAACCCCCTACTTGCAGTAGTAGGAGCAGGATTCAAACAATTAGTGTAAACCTCTTCCCTGGTTTTGAAACAATTTTGATTAATTAATTAATGCCACACAATTTAATAACCGGATAGATGTATAAATCAATTGATGGCAAACTATTTTTTTTGTCAACATTGTACCACAACTAGTCCACTTATTAGTCAAGTTCCTATATAATGTAGGCAGTAAGACTTAATTTTTGGATATGTAAGTGCGTCTGCCTTTAGTAAACTTATCACCTGCCACTAAACTAAACTAAACTAAAAACCACATGCATTAATTTTTATATTAATTATTCATATATTATTCAAAATAACACTATTTCAAAATGTATACACAATTTATTTTGTGTGGTGCAATTGATATCATTTTCTAGTAATATGACATATTTATAACAAAATTGAGTAATTAATTAGCAAGTCCTGCTGATGGCACAACGGAGAGGACCAGCAGAGGAAGTAAGAGAAGGGACTTGAGCCCCGGGAGCCACCAGAAAAGCCTCAGTTTTCGTATACGCCGGCTGAACCAATTGACCAGTAGGCCCGAAGACTGCTCCGTTAAAGAAAACGTCTTTAGCCGAACACCATTTCCAACTCTGATAATTAGGGCCTGTCCTGCTTGTCACCTATACACATATTTTTTCAATTCAAAATTAATTTTGATATAATATGATTATATTTATATTATATTCATACCCCAGTGGTATACTAATGTGAAATATTTGAATTTTCTTTATTTACATAAAAATTTATATAAGAAATAAGGTATAGATACATTTTTTCTGGCGCGGTCGTTAGAAGCAACAAAATAGTTGCCTTGACTAAAGACAGTTGGACTAGCACTTCCGCCAATTGCATACAATCCCCATTTATCGTACCTATTGTTTGCTATATGCGCATATCCATGTCTAATCCTGTCATGTCATCAATTACATAATCATATCAGCATTTACATGCAATCAACATATTATATTCTAGGGCCGATGATCAAGATCCCTCGAAAGTTTCATATAGCACCATAATTACACGAATTATGGGCCTCGTTTAATTTCCCCCTAAAACAAAGTATAAAAGCAAAATTGACCCCTATCGTTGGTTTGCTATATTGAACCAACGGACTCGTAAAACCAAACCATACCACCTATTACCAAACTTGTTTGACAACCCGAAAAAAATTAAAATGCGACCCATATCATCTCTTTCTCCCAAAGTGAGTCACGAACCCTAATTTCAAAATTCTGAGAATTGAATTCTAAACCTGTAAATTCTCAGAATCGTGACAATGAGCAAGGACACATGAGCTTCTGGTTCTTCAACGGCGTAGTGTGGAAGAGTATTTGTTGCCAGAATTCCAAAAAGGTGTTGGTGTGGAGCTCCAATTAGTGGCAAGATTTCGAAATCTTCAAACAATCCGAATCGACGTTATTATCGTTGTTCTTCAGCAGTAGCTCAAAAGGTGAGTTCTTCAAGCTTATGAATTGAAAGGCTGAAAGGAGAGTATTGATGTATGTGTTTCTCTTGTAGCTTGCTAATGACAATCATGTCTTTCTATGGGAGGATGAAGCTCTCATGGTTGAGGTACAAAGGTTGTCTAATTCTCTTGAGGAGCAAAAAAATGAGTTTGACAGAGAGTTAATGAACATGGAGACTCAAATATTAGGAAATATTGAGCTAATGATTGGTGAATATGAGTGGAAGATGAAGAAACTCATGGTCGTTTGTTGTTGTGTTCTGATTGCTTTAATGTTAAGCATTAAGTTCTTTGTGTGAGTAATCTGTTGTTGTTGATCGTTTGTTGTTGTGTTATGTTGATCATCAAAGACCAGTTATCTGTTGTTGTTGATCATTAACATATTTTGTGTTATGTTGTGAGTCATTGAATCTTGAAATGGTGTCATGAGATTGGTGTTAACAAAGGTTATAATTGCTTAATTACCTTCATGAAACGAGACATAAAACCATATAATGTTGAGACATTCACAAATGTAACCACAAATCCATTAAACCGATCACAAATGTAACTACAAAGCATTGTAAATGGTCATGACCACAAAAAACTACATAGCCGATCATAGGAGTTTGACAAAGAGATCTAAAAAAATAATACCAAAAAGATCTCTAATTAAGTCATCTCATTCTACTTAGTTTCCTAGTTAATCTTCCATGTCCAATTCAACCTTCAACCTTCTGTTGCAGTCGCTTGTGATGTTGCTGCTTGAGAAGATTGACCATGTTCGACCTGCTGCATAAAAATGTAACAAAATTGTGTGAGAAACTTTAATAAATGCATTACAAAGGAATAAATAGAAATGGGACAAAACTTGAGATTGTGCATGCTTCTTTCCTTTATGAAAACGTGCGTTATGGTTGGCTAACCCACAAATGCTGTAGTACATAGTCCTTTGCTTTTCCTTCTTCTTCGCCGGAGACTCATTCCTTCCCTTCAATTTCTTCTCCTTCTTACTCTTCTTCTTACGTCTAGTTTGTGTCGGTATTGGAGGCTTATGAATGACTCCATTCGTTGTCTCTGGCCAGAACTTTGCCCCTCTTGGAGGTGTGATTCCATTTCTGTAAGTCCTTACCCACATAGTTGTTCGAAACCAAGGAGAAACATAGTCTTCAACATCAAATTTTCGGCTGATAATGACTACATACGCATGCTTACAAGGTATTCCAGTGATGTCCCATTTCCTGCAAGAACATGCTCTACCATCAAGGTTTACTCTGTAAGAACAACCATCTGACACAACCTAGAACATCTGATTGGTGCTCCTGTACACTCTACAATCTGCAGCCAAATCATGAGTTCTTGCTAGCAAATCCTCCACATATGGAGTGCACTTACCAGTATGAGATGTAGAAATTACAACCTTCTTCTCAATCTGCACCATTGCTTGTCTAAGTATGATCTCCAACATAGGAACCATAGGTCTTTCCCTAGCCTTCACGATGCTGCTGTTGAATGATTCAATTGAATTATTATCCACATCTTCACAGTGAGGTCCAAGTCTGTAGAAACATCGACACCAAGTCCTTGGATTCTCAGCTAATACAACTCTATAGACATCCTTGTCATACACCTTCAGAGTCCTTAAATTCTCCTCATATTCAGCCTCGTTATAACTCCATGGTAGATTCCAAATGAAGGGCTTCATCTGTGTTTCTTCCCGTGACCTTTACCTTTCAGATTAGCATAGATGTGCCTCACGCACATCCTATGCTCTATGTTTGGCATTGCCATTTCTGCTGCTCTAATCAACCCCTACAACAATACAGATTATAGTTAGCAAAAACAATCCAACATAATCAGAACGAGAATCAATGAAAACCACAGCCAATTCAACAAAATCAAAACGAGAATCAATGAAAACCAGAACCAAAATCAATGAAAACCACACCAATAATCAATGAAATCCATAATCAATTCAACAAAATCAGAACCAGAAACAATGAAAACCACAACCAAAATCAATGAGAAACGATAACCAGAATCAATGATAAACCAAAACCAACAAAACCAATGAGAAACCAGAACCTAAATCAATGAGAAAACCATAACCAGAATCAATGAAAACCACAACCAAAACCAACAAAATCAATTAGAAACCAGAACCTAAATCAATGAGAAAACCACAACCAAAATCAATGAAAACCACAACTAGAATCTACAAAATCAATGAGAAACCAGAACCTAAATCAATGAGAAAACCACAACCAGAATCAAGGAAAACCACACCAAGAATCAATGAAAACCACAGAGAAAAATGTTACCTTTGGACGATTTGATACTATCACATATCCATCACCATCGCCTAAGACCAAATCGTCTTTGACTTTCTATAAAAACCAGAACGAGTTACTTGTGTTCTCTTTTTGTACAACTGCTCATGCCACTGGGTATATTGCATTGTTACCATCTCTCCCTATAGCAACTAGTAACTGCCCTTTCATCTTAGACCTAATGAAGCAAGCATCAACACCTATAAGAGCCTACATGTCTCTCTCCATGTATTTCTTAAAACATCAAGACAAATGTAAAACCTATTAAAGACATCCAACCCTTTGTCATTTATGGTCTCAATAGCAACTAATGAATTAGGATTAGAGTCCAAAATCTTTTCTCCATAATCACGGAGACGCTCAAACTGCTTATCGTACTCTCTCTCAATCCACAACAAAGCCCTATTTCTAGCAGCTTGACACTGAGCCCTAGATACCTTGATTCCCCATCTTTCATAAACCATTTCCTCCATTTTTGCAGGCAATAAATAATCTAGTTCATCCCTTATCTTATCTAAAAACAATGTGGCTAAGACAGAAACTTTCAGCATCGAGCATTGACCACTATGGTTACAGCTATGCTTATCAACAATGGTCCTAACTACCCAGCTTTCAGGTTCATCCCTAATGGACCAATACACACCCCAGTTACATCCAAATCCCATACACTTAAAAGCAAGTTGATTGTGATCAAACCTCCATTGCTTGATATTACGACCTGATTTGAGAGCGTGATTAAGTACCGTCTCCTTGAATGCTAATCCATTGAAGAACCTTTGGCCCTTGTACATGTTCGCGTCGCCTCTTCTCACATTCAGTTTTGGTCGGCGAATAACTTCTTCCTCTTCTTTGCCATCACTATCAGGTATCACATTCTCGTTCATAGGAGGCTCGTCGACAAACCCAGAAAGCATCTGGTTGATTTCGAACTAGTTTTGCTCTTGCATATCATCTCGCATTTCTGCTTCTTCTCTATCAGGTGGGTCTGAGAAAACAAGCACATTGATGAACTCGACAACCTCCATTGACGTCGTGAAACAGATGGAACGAGATTTCGAAGAGAGATTTTAAGAGATTTTCGATTTTGAGAGAGAATTTTAGAGATTTTCAATTTTGAGAGATAGGGTTCTTCTCTTCTGCAATGAGAATTGGGGATTAGTTTTTTTTTTTAATTTCTAATCGGGTTTCTAATCGGGTTTACCGAATGTTCAACGGGTTTAATTCACAGTTTAATCTAATGAAATCGGGTTTAATCTTAAAAAATCGGGTTTAGAGCACAATTACAGTTTGATCAGTTTAGTTTAGGTAAATGGTCTACAGTAAACCGTCGCCAATTCAATTTTGTGTGGAAATCGAATTTCAATGGATTAATTAGGTGTCAATTTTGCTTTTAAACTTTAACAGGAGGAAATTAATTTTACACTTTGTTTTAAGGGGAAATTAAACGAGGCCTATAGTTCGTGTAATTATGGTGCTATATGAAACTTTCGAGGGGGATCCTGATCGTCAGCCCTATATATTCTATTTTTTTAATAATAGCAAAAAATGAGACTGAAAAACTATTAGAATATGAGCTTCCAATTCAAAACCAATTGGCAATAAGTGAAGAAGTCCATATCTTATATATACTAGAGAGGATCCTTTCCAAACCAATGTGGGATATTATTCTCTAATACGTCCCCTCGAGATGATGGCTCTAATCTATAAACTGAATTTTTTTTTTCAATCTAGTGGTTAGGATGAGTTATCCAATGATTATAAGTATAACATGAGATATTCGCTCGTGACAATCATGAAATATATTTGAAATCCATTCCGCTAATACTTAGACCTTGTTTGTTTCGTGGTCGTTGGCGACCGCGACCAGCAATCGCGATAAAAAATTTAGTTCCTTATTTGTTTCGCAGTCGCGAGATCAACAACTCGTTTTTTTTTAACTTTTATAAAATTTATTAAAAAATTGTACATAAATTTATAAGAATGAACAAAAAATATTTTATTTTTTCTAATTTTATTTTATTTAATTTATTTTTATAAATTTATTTATTTTATAAAAATCTTATTTTATTTAAAAAAATTTGGTCACTGTAAGTCGCTGAATAAAATAGCGACCAAAAATTTGAGTCACTGTCACTGGCGACTAGTCACTGAACCCGCGACTACGAAACAAAAATGTTTTGGTCACAATCACTGGTCACGGTCACTGGTCTCAATCGCCAACTACCACCAAACAAACATCGTCTTAGATTATACTATGTATAATATTTATAATAATACCTTGGCATTCTTTGAGTGAGACCCGGTCCAAAAAAGTTGTATGTAATTGTAACTTTCATGTCCTTATCTTTTACGTCACTGTCATGATTTCCAAGGAGCAAAACCTGCGTAATAAGCATACCAAAAATATCATCAGCATTCAATATATTTAATATATTATTTTATAAAGTTACTATTTTTGAAGTATGATATTCTTACGTACCTTTTCATGCTGTGTGAAGTAATTATTAGAAATAGTGACTGCCGTAGAACCAGCAACAATATCGATCAAACCATCTTGACACCGAGAAAAGTGACAATGATCAATCCAAATATGTTTAGAACTCATTGCTCGGATTGCATCACCATCAGATCCTTTAGGAAGTTTACAATCATGGAAACTAATTGCCACTTTTGCTCCTCTCCCGTCTAGGGTCTTGTGGCTTGTCATTAGGAGTTCTTCCTTCAATACGATCTTCATGTCTTTTGCAAATGTGATCCATAACGGTTTAGTTTGGTTCACTCCATATCTTAGGATTCCAGGTTGAGGCCTTGCAGTATTGTCTGTTGGGTTTGTAACTGTGTAGATTTGTCCTTGTCTGCCTCCTAATGTTGCTTTCCCAAATCCTACAGAACATTGGGCTAAGGCTTGACGGTTCTTAGCCCAATTAGGGGTTTTTCGCCAACAAGCATCGATTGGATTTAGCTATCCCGTGGGGGCAGGGGAGTTCTTACTAGGATGAGACATTACAAGAGGCGACAAGAAAGTTGTAAAGAGGACTGAAATTGCTAAGACAAGAGAAACCATTTTCTTGAAGATTTGATGCTTCAATTGAACTTTGTGTGTTAAATTACCTATAGATGTGAGCTAAAGAATAAACGTATTGCCAATACTGACTTTAAAATATAAAACAGGGAAAGTCAAAAAATTTAGCTTAAAACTTTTCTTAAGAAAATTCTCATGGAAACTTAGAAAAAAGCTAAGGCTGTCTCTCCACGCAAACACTCTTGATAAGGATAGAAAATATATCTCTGTCCCATAGATTTGCTTGAATTATCGGAATGTTGAAACCAAAAACTGTTCAAAAATAGGGATTTCAAAATTGAGGACCAATCATAAAATCTATAAAATTAAAGATGCAAAAAGAAGGCAATATTACCGGCTTCAAAAACAAGAGATCACGCCAAAACCATGAAAAGAAGATTCCCCTAATAACAAAATAAGTAAAGCATATTTTAGGCCTTAACCAAATAAATGAAATATACATTAAGAATGAATTGTTTTTCAAACAAACAAACTTAGTTGGATTTTTGCCAAAATATGCAAAGACACGCATTGAAATGTTGGAACAATTCGAAAAGAATGGGCGATTGTTATTTTCTTCCTTTTCTTTTCTTCTCTTCGATATATTTTCTTCATAGTTTCTCTCTTTTTTTTTATTTTTTCTTGTTTTTTTTTCGGTCGGATTTTATTTTTTCTTGTTTTACCTATGGTTTTATTATTGTTTTTCGAAACACGTCCTTTCTGGGACTCATATACATTGCAAAGTGGCTACTTGTTTCACTTTCCAATTAGATGGTGATTACATAAGTTATGGAGACTGATGAAATATTGAAACAAACAATAAACAAAACAATCTCTCAAACCGAACCTATAACAAACGCATCATCTGACCGAACCGTCTTCAACAAAATATTATATATTTTGATCATAAAAAATAACTTGTTGGTTTCAATTTGTTGTGTTACAGTCGAAATTAAAAATTTAGTTATCACCTAACTAAATTCATTATGTTTAGCTCGAACAAAACGTGTTATGGTAGGTAAGTGGACGAAAATGCGGCCGGTTAGATTCACTGCTTAGAGATGATGATAGTGTAAATCTTTTTCCTGGTTTTGAATCAATTTTGATTAATTAATGCCACACAAACCAATAACCGTATAGATGATTAAAACAATTGATGGTAAACTATAATCTTTGTATTAATTATTCATATATAATTCAAATTAACATTATTTCAAAATTTATATACAATTTATTTTGTGTGGGGTAATATACCGTTATTTTGTAGTAAGTAATATGACATATTTATTTACAAATTTGAGTAATTAATTAGAAAGTCCTGCCGACGAGCAAGTGCTGCTGACGACGCAACGGAGAGGACCAGCAGAGGAAGTAAGAGAAGGGACTTGAGCCCCGGGAGCCACCGGAAAAGCCTCGTCTTTCGTATACGCCGGCTGAACCAATTTACCGGTCTGCCCGAAGACTGCTCCGTTAAAGAAAACATCTTTAGACGAGCACCATTTCCAACCCTTAGTATCAGAACCTTGTCTTCTTGTCACCTATACACATTATTTTCAATTTAAAATTAATTAATAATGATTATATATATATATATATATATATATTATATTTCATAGCCTAGTGCTATTTTTCTTTTCTTTTTTCTGTCAACTGAAAAATTGCCTAGTGCTATTCTAATGTGAAATATTTGAATTTTCTTTATTTAAATAAAAATTATAAAAGAAATAAGGTATGGATACATTTTTTGTGGCGCGGTCGTTGGAAGCAACGAAATAATTTCCTTCACTAAAGACAGTTGGACTAGCACTTCCTCCAATTGCATAAAGTCCCCATTTATCGTACCTATTGTTTGCTACATGCACATACCCATGTCTAATCCTGTCATGTCATCAATTACATAACCATATTGGCATTTAGATGCAATCAACATTTTCTATTCTACTTTTAAGATAACACCGAAAAATGAGACTGAAAAATTATATTCTACATAATCAATTTCTTCTCAGTTAGGATAATCCATATAATGATTATGACATATGATGTTCAGTTTCGTTGTTGACAACCACAAAATATATTTGAAATCCATTCCGCTAATACTTATACTATACTAAATATAATTTTTAGTAATACCTTGGCATTCTTTCAGTGAGACTTGGTCCAAAAAAGTTGAATGCAATTGTAACTTTCATGTCCTTATCTTTTACGACACTGTCATGATTTCCGAGTAGCAACACCTTCGTAATAAATATACCAAAAATATAATCAGCATTCAACATATATGTTTTTATAATGTTTTTTGTTATGCAAAGTCAAAACTCTTATACGTACCTTTTTATGCTGTGTGAAGTAATTATTAGAAATAGTGACTGCCGTAGAACCAACAACAATATCGATCAAACCATCTTGACACCGAGAAAAGTGACAATGATCAATCCAGATATGTTTAGAACTCATTGCTCGGATTGCATCACCATCAAATCCTTTAGGAAGTTTACAATCATGGAAACGTATGCCATGTATAATTACATGACTCTGATCTCTGATTAGTATGCATGGCCCGCTTCCGATTGCCACTTTTGCTCCTCTCCCGTCTAGGGTCTTGTGGCTTGTCATTAGGAGCTCTTCCTTCAGTACGATCTTCATGTCTTTTGCAAATGTGATCCATAACGGTTTAGTTTGGTTCACTCCATATCTTAGGGTTCCGGGTTTAGGACTTTTAGGGTCGTCGTCAGGAGTTGTAACTGTGTAGATCTCCCCTTGTTTGCCTCCTAATGTGGCTTTCCCGAACCCTACAGAACAATGGGCTAAGGCTTTACGGTCAGTCGCCCACTTAGGGGTTTTTCGCCAACAAACATCGATTGGATTTAGCGATCCGGCAAAACTTGGTGATCCCAAAGTGGCAGCAGAATTCTTACTAGGATGAGACATTACAAGAGACGACAAGAAAGTTGTAAAAAGGACTGAAATTATTAAGACAAGAGAAACCATTTTCTTGAAGATTGATGCTTCGATTGAACTTTGTGTGTGGGAATGCCTATAGATGGGAGCTAGAGAATAAACGTATTGGTCTCTATATATTTACTTTAAAATATGAAACAGGGAAGGTCAAAAAACTAAGCTTAAACTTTTCTTATGGAAAATTTTCATGGAAACTTAGGAAAAACCTAAGACTTTCTCTCCATGCAAACACTATTGCTAAAGATAGAAAAATATATCTCTGTGTCCCATGGATTTGCTTGAATTTATAGGGATGTTGAAACCAAAAACTGTTCAAAAATAGGGATTTCACAATAGAGGACCAATTATAAAATCTATAAAATTAAAGATGCAAAAAAAAGGCAAAATTATCGGCTTCGAAAACAAGAGATCTCGCCCAACTATGAAAGGAAGAATCACCTAATAACCAAACAAGTAAAGCATATTTTAGGCCTTAACCAAACATGAAATATATTTAAGGATGAATTGTATTTCAAACAAACAGCTCTAGTTGGATTTTCGCCAAATTATGCAATGACACCAATTGAAATGTTGGAACAATTCGAAAAGAATGGACGATTGTTAGTCAGACCCATGTATTATGTTATTCTCTGTTCTTCCTTTTCTTTTCTTCGTTCTATTTTCGTCCTCTTTTCTCTCTTTTTCACTTTTTCACTTTTTCTGGTTTTATCTCTTTTTCCTCTACGTCTACATGCTTGAATGTTTATATTATTGAGGATAGTTTATATCCATGTCTCCATGTTTTAAAATTATTCCTAGGTTGTGCTGTACGAACGAGATCATATATGTTATCTCCATGTCTATGTGAATATGTCAATCTCCAAGCCACATATTTTAAAATTTCCTTATATATACTATTAAAAAAAAGATTTAAAAAATGTCATTTTTAACATGTTTCTTTTTACAAAGTGTCTATTCATGTATATTTCTTTTTCCTAATTTCCAAAAAAAATATAGATTTTGAAAAAAACATGTCAAAAAAATATTTTTTGAAATTTCCCCTTAAAAAAAGATGTACTTTGGAAAAATAACTTCAAATTTGTAAAAATTTACAGAAATTACCATGACATTTTTATTAAGAGATATATTTGGGTGGATATACAAAAAGTTTTATGTATTTTAAAAATTACCACACTCAAAATAGTAGCATTCTGTTCATGTTATTTTGACCATAATACCCTTACAACCAATTGGTATTAAAATGTTGGGATCTACTCCTCTCACCAACATGTGCCGCCGTATTGCTTCTCACTCTCCTACTTCCTCATTGTCTCTTTGAATTATCAAATTATTTATTTGATGTCTGCATATGCAAGTTTTATTATCTTCTTACTCTTTCAGATTTTTGGGTTCATTATCAAGCTTTTGTTGTACCAAATTTTGTTTATATCATTATTTTTGATTTGGGTGTAATCGACCATTTTCTTAGGTAGCTCTCGCTAACTATATTCGGACGCCATAGTTGTTCTTAGGTAGCTAGTGTCAGTGGTTGCGACAATACGACAACGTAACTGCATTTATGGTAGTGGAATGGTTGGTGTTGGTGGTGGTGATGATATCTGTAATGAAATTGATGCTAAATTTATTAACAACTAATCTATAATCTATAAATAAGCATATATTATAAATGTCACTCAATTATATGTTTTAGTGTATTAATATACATGTTAACATATATTTTATCTACTAATATTTGTGTTAGCATATTCATATACATATTAACAAATGTTTTATCTACTAAAATATGGGTTAGCGGATAATATATATATTACTCTGTTAACGGGTACTATCTAACTCGAACATTACCATGCACGTGCTTCTGTACCATCAAACTCGTTGCTTACCGTTTATAATTTATGCTACCCGGGTACTGTCTATTTAAGTTAGCGAGTAATATGTTTTACCTAGTATATATTTATGTTAGCAGGTATAAAATATATTAACACATACTATGTATATTCGTAGATAATATAGGTGTTACCCAGTAAACTTTATGTTACCGGATAACAACCGGATACATAGCATTTAATGTCCTAGAGGACAATTTAGTCATTTACTATAGTGGGCTCATGGGTACTCACTTAATTTTGGCATGCTGTCGGTAATAATTTGTTTGTCCGTTAACATATGATGTATTGTTCTGTAATTATACTTATATGGAACAAGTTTTTACTAATGTGTGTGTCCACTAAAAATATATTCGTCCGCTAGAAATTTCATAGTCCGCTAAACACATGTTATATTGCCTGCTAATATTATCCCTTGTAACCGTTAAATCATCATTATCTTTTGATTCCATAAACCTGTGATTTATGTCATTCTCTAATTCATATTTCGGTAACACTATAAAGTTACTATGATTTTGTCAATATCTATGATTCTATTTTTCTATCTACATATTTTTTTTAGCAGGTTTAGCGAGTATTTGCTAAATGTTTTTTTATTCACCATTACACTGCCGCCAACACCTCACACATTACTAACATTACACATAACTCGTCTAATGGCATATATGATCTACATCACTTATTGTAGGCCCTACATATACACTAGTTAATGCACATGTCTTTTGTTTTGCTTCTTACATGTTCAACCAACACCACCACATGACAAAAATATTTATGTCATTTTCTCAAATATGGCAGGGTATTTTCTTTATTATAGTTTTGGCACGGTAGATTTTATGTTTTCATTCTTTTTAAGTATATTGAGCTAATTTACTCTTTTATTAATAGTATATTGAGCTAAGTTCCTTTTTTCCTTTATCTCGCTATCTGTTATTCCCAAATCTTTAAATCATAAAGGTGATGTTCTTGTTTGTCATGTTAGAAAAACAACTTATGATTTTTGATGTAACCTTTTATCCTTTTGGTTTGATCTAATATTATATGCCGTTGACAAAAAAAAAAAAACTATCAAACACATATTTATTATCTATTTACCTGATAGATGATCCAAAAATTTCAATTTGGATCAAAACTTTAATAACCAATCAAATATAGTATAATATTGTTTGATATCAAGTTACCCGTCTTCCTCTAAATATCAATTACATTTCGAATTGGCCACGCAATTCTTATTATTAAAACAAAAAAACAACTTAATTGATTGTCTTAAATCACCAATAAAAAGTCTTACAAAAAAACAAATTCACCAATAAAAAGTATCTATTTTCACCTTTTCTTCAAATCAAATACGAATTATCTAAGGACTTAAGGGAGACAACCCGTTGGCATGCAAAAATTTTACAACATCAGTTTAGAATTCTGCTGATCTTGACCTCGACCAACGTTGACAGAGTTTCTTTGATTTTTGGATACGGAGGATATTGAAATCAAAACAAAGAAGAAATTTTAACAACTTCTATTTATTCTAATACTAAATTTTTATAAATTTATTTATTTATTTTTGTTTTGGACCTGATTAAATTTGTTTCTATTTTGTTGAAGATTGAAATTAAACCAATTATACATTAGAGTCAAAAATAATCTAGATTATATAATTGGTTTAATTTGAGTATCATACAAAGATTTTTGTTTTTCAAAGCAACTAAACAAAAACAATTTCAATCAAATCCTCCCGATTAGCAATTACTTTCATTTGGTTGCTTTGAAAAGTAAAAATCTTTGTATGAGATTGAGATTAAACCACTCATACTTTAGAGTAAAAAAAAAGAAAAGAATATGATTGGTTTAATTTCAATCTCATACAAAGAGTTTGATTTTTCAAAGCAACAAAATGAAAGTAATTCCAATCAAGCTGTCTGACTTGTTGGATTGATTGACAAAAAATTAAGATTGGGCTTTAACATATCATTTTGTGAATTTAAATAAATAAAATATATAACCGAGGATATGTGGTTCAGTGTGTCCTCTTTACAAAATTTTAGACACCAAAGTTCGAATTCCCTTACTATAATGGGATAATGGGATTAAAAAAATCAGTAGACCAGTTGATAAAAAAAGCATTTAAATAGTCTAAATGAATATAAATAAGTGTAGGCCCGGGCGTTTAGTTAAATGGTTCGGATTCGATTCAGGAAATTCAGGTTCGAGAAATTTATAATAAAAAATTGAGAATGATAAATAATATATATATTAGGTTTGGTTTCGGTTTTGGGTTCCGGTTTAGTTTCTAATTTTTTATATAAAATAAGTTATATTTATGACCAATTTATATTTTAATTAAATTTTTAACAATAAAATGTAAATTAAAATGAAAACACTTAATTAATTTTAGTTAAGGTTTTGTATTTTTCATATATTAAAGGCATATTTCTATGTAGTAATTTAAATATTAGTTATTTTCATGGAAATCAGTTAATTTTATTCTGTTTCATATAATTCGGGTTCGGTTTTGTTAGAAAAAAGTTAATTCGGTTTTAAATATTTCATTGTATTCAGATAATTTTATATATCGGTTCAGAATCGGTTTCAAGAATATCAATTCGGGTTCGAAAATTTTTGTTCGATTTGGGAATTATATGCTAGGCCTATGTAAATGAGTATAAATATGAAAATAAGTTATTTGATTAATTAAGATGATTGACTATATTAACATTAAACTATTTACTATGAGTTTGTTGAATTTTTAATTTAACCACTGAATACATGCAATGGGCTTTGTTGAAAAATATAAAATTGCTGATTCATTCTTGTTAAATTTATTTAACTGGTTGAAAAGAGAAAAAAATTGCTAGGTTAAACATGTGTCACTTTACATTTGGTAGGTTGAATTTTTTTTTCATACAAAACAAAATTGGTGGATGTTGAGTTATTCACCTTGGAGCAAAAGATAAAGAAAAAGACTCTCTTCCTTCTGTAAACCCTAGCGTAGATGTGTTTAGGCTGAAGGGGGCTCTCCGGTCATTGTCAAGGGTGAGTTTCTAGTTTTGAGTAGTTTTCTCCGAAGGCTAGTCGTTACGGTGAGATCCGGAGTGGAGTAAGGCTGTATCTTGGACAGGGTTGTGTTTCGAAAGAGTCTGGTAGCTGCCGTGGAGATCCGACGCTTCACTGCTCTCGGTGGTGAGGCTAACCGGTCCTCTGACTTTGGTTCGGTTATCTCTTCACTTGCCCCTTAATTATCATTCCATATGTTAGTTTGAAGTTAGTCATTTTGGTTAGTATGTATGGTTAGAACAGATCTGCTTTAGTTAGGTCTAATACAATTAGATTTTAGTTTTTGCTTCCTTTGGTTTGAGTTATGGTTTATCTATCCGGTTTCAATATGCTTCCGGTCTCTTCTGAGTTTGGTTTCCTCTGGTTGAGTCTCTTTGCTCCTTGTCTGCACTTTCAAAATTCGAGCGAGGTCTAATCTTATCATGGTTTCTAGTTAGGCATTCTTTGGTCGTTCGTTTTCATATTTGTTGTTTGTTTTCGATTTCGTTGTATCCGGAATGTTTGTGGGATCTAATTTTTCCGGTGTAGAAATCTAGATCTTCATTTGTGAGGTGCTTTTGTTCACCATAGGAGGATTCGTCATCCGCTCTAGCTTTCTGTATTGTGGTGGCTTAGCTTGACCAGTATGGGATAGTAATTTCTAGTCTAGTATGTGGTTAGATTTTTTCGGATCGGTTGTTTTATCAATAACTCCTCTTGTTTGGGTTTAGTTTTCGGGAATATTTCGGTTTTCCTCCGACTTTAACATCTTCTCATTGTAATATTTTGTTACTTTTTAATCAATCAAACGAAAGAAAAAATAATTATTTCACTTGGCATGAATTTGTTTGACCAAATTTGGTCGAGTTTTAAGACTTGTTTTACCTGCACAAAGCATTTTGCAAGGATAATTCATGGTGGCCTATCCTTAGTTGAGGCCTTTAATTGCTTCTTGTCTTCTTCCATTTTGGAAAGACGGTTTCTACTATCCTTTTTCAGATTAGAGAAGTGTTTATTAAAATTTAGCCTTTGTGACTTCTTCAATTCATATACTTGTTCATCCGTTTTTAATAGCATTAGAACAACTATCACTTTAGGACTACGTGAAGATCCAATAAAATTGTCAAAATTGGTTTTTTCTGATCATGATTCTGTTTAGTATCTGTGTTGCTTGTTTATGTCCAAGTTGTGCTAACAATGTACTACTTATGCTTAATGCTTATGTAATCGATCTTATCTCATGAAGTAAACAGTTGACCAAGAAGAAAACCTTAGAGATGATGATATTGCCAAACAGTTAGTGTAAACCTTCTTCCTGGTTTTGAAACAATTTTAATTTATTAATGCAAGACAAATTAATAACCGTATAAATGATTAAAACAATTGATGGTAAACTATAATCTTTATATTAATTCACACCAAAAAAAAAATCTTTATATTAATTCACACCAAAAAAAAAATCTTTCTATTAATTATTCATACACTATTATTTTTTTTGTCAAACAAATATCATTGAATCGACAACGGTCCGAGCCATAACCTAAGTTCTCTAACTAGAGTTGGGTAGGATTCGAACTTATCACCTAGTGCCTAGTTAAATCAGAGGCAAGCCAACTGAACACTTTTCTTGGCAATTATTCATATACTATTCAAATTAACATTATTTTCAAAATGTATACATAATTTATTTTCTATGGAATTGACCATTATTTTCTAGTAATATGACATATTTATATACAAAATTGAGTAATTAATTAGCAAGTCCTGCCCAGTGACAGAAAAAAAATTAGCAAGTCCTGCGGATGAGCAAGTGCTGCCGACAACGCGATGGAGAGGACCAGCAGAGGAAGTAAGAGAAGGGACTTGAGCCCCGGGAGCCACTAGAAAAGCCTCGTCTTTCGTATACCCCAGCTGAACCAATTGACCAGTCGCCTCGAAACCTGCTCCGTTAAAGAAAACGTCTTTAGCCGAACACCATTTTCTACCCTGAGTATTAGGACCTGTCCTTCTAGTCTTTTTTTTTTCCACCGATTGGTAATGAAGCTAGATGATGATTAGCTGGTGATGCAATCCAGTGATAAAACCAATCACAACGATGCGTCAAGCAAAGATCAACGTTGGACTTTCCCGCCCACTATACTTTGAAGATGGGTTTCAAACCTACAAGTGATAGCTCAATAGACAAGATTTGGTTTTCTTTGAAAATGATGAGTCTTTTCTTTGAAATTACCTCTGTCAAAGATTTCTTGACTGAGGAAGCTACCTGAGAACTCGCTCAAAGACCGTAAAATAATCAATAACTGCAATACCCACACTAATCTCGATACTAAATCTAATTTTTAAAATACTTTAAGGGAAAAGACATTCCCCAGACAGACTTCCATCCCAACCTAAACGAGTGCCTTAATAGGAGGATGAGAAACTAATAAACATCATACTTAATAAAATGAATCAATTGAGTAGAGCCTCAATCTGAAAAATTTTATATCTAAGAACATCTCCAATGGTTCTCCAAATCTCTTCAAACTCAATATTTAAAAAAAAATCTTCTCCAATGGTGCTTCAAATCCTTCTTCAATTTTGAAGATCTCATTTTTTCTTTAAATTTAAAGGATCTTCATTTCTTCCTCCATTTTTTGAATAAGACTTTTTATTTGCAAAATGATCCCTTAAGTTCCATTGTTTTATTATTTTATACTTAACTAAAATTTTAGGGTATGATAAAAAAAAAACAAAACTGAAATATTATCGGAAACAATAATTTTTCTAAATTAAGTGAATTTCTAACTAATAAATATAACAAAAAATTATAAAATGTGACAATAACATATATTATAATATACGATACAAGAACATATTGTTTAAATAGATGGCAGAACATAATTAAAAATATATGATTATCATGAGTACATTATATATTTATCATTTTTTTTCTATTTATGGATATGTAATAAAATTTTACGATTTTACTAAAGTTGTGATTGATTATTTACTTAAAATTAATAAATGTGGATTGCTGAGACATGGTAGGTGAGGTGGGAAAGACCCCTCCCCATGTTCTTAGCACCACAAGTTCAAGCAACCTAAGGGAAAAAATTTTGAGTTTCAATAGGAGGCTGGTATCCTCTCCCTTTGGGGATTTAACAGGGCCATGTGGCGCCCAAAAAAATGTGGGTCAAATATATATATATATATATATATCTGAAAAGTAGAAAGATAATTAAGAAATTAATAAGAAATATGAGAGATCAAAATATTCATTTGAAGTAAGAAATGAAGTAAACCATTGGAGCAAACACCTCCTTTATTTTTGGAAAACTTCATTTTTGAAGAAAAAAATGAAGGCACGCATTGGAGATGGTCTAAGAACTTAACGAAAATCAAATTAAACCACACAAGCAAATCAACCAGACAAAGAAATAGATTCGACCATGTAAACTAAAGGTTAAAGTCACCGAGAGAGAACCAAATCCAGTGAGATCTCACTGGCAAACCACCACCAGTGAGTGCTTGAAACTCAACCACCACATAAAGCCTGACACAAAACCGCTAGTGAAAGAGAATGAAACCCGTCGAGCACATCTCGACGACATCACAACTCCATTCTACAACTCGGCCTAGAAGAAAACATAATCAAAATTACCATTAAGGATAGATCTCGTCGGTGGGATGGACAAAGAGGTGAACGACATTAGTGTTATCGGAGTCATTGATCGTACCATCAGATAAAGCGGAAGTGGTCTCCGACGGCTAGGGCGTACACGTTAAGTTCGATGAGACAGAAGAAAGCTCTTTTGTTTTTTAACCAAACTTTCACACAAGTGAGCAATGGAACCTATCCTTTTCACCAATACACATATTTTTTAATTCAAAATTAATTGATAATATGATTATATTCATATTATATTTCATAGCTTAGTGGTATTCAATGTAAAATATTTGAATTTCTTTATTTAAATAAATATTTATATAAGAAATAAGGTATAGATACATTTTTTGTGCCAATTCACTAGACAAGAAAACTAAGTCAGGTTAGGTGTAAAATCGGCATAAGATTCTTTGAATACTGAGATATACATGGGTGGTAATGAGAAGGTGCTTAGTCTCTGGGTTTTCCAATTAAAATCGATAACTAATAAATACAAATCGATGGTACTTAGTTCATGGCAATGCAATAATCCTCGAAAATCAAAGTTTCTACAATCAGTTTTAAACTCAAAAAGACGCAATAAAACAGAAAATATCTGAAAATCAAAGCAAAAAGAAAAAAAAAGAAAGAAAAATAACATTAGTCACAGCAAGTGTCCTCCCTCATACTTACTTCACACCGTCCCGGTATGAGAATAAACCTAAAGAAAGCACGACTTACACATAAAAATAAAAAGAAAATGCATAAAAGGGTGAGAAAAACGATAGAACTACTGCGCGCTCTGACTCTCTCGATCGCCCGGTGCTCTGCGATGACGGGGTAAGCGGTGGTGTAATCTCTGCTCAACCTCCTCCTCGTTGGACTTATCTGTAGGCCTATGTCCAGCAACAATGGGTCTTGTACTTGTCTCAGCTCTGCTCCTAGAGGGTTCCCCTAGACACGAAGACATATGCACCTTGACCTTCCTGAGTGTGTCCCAGATGCGTCGAAGCATGGAGTGCTTCCGTTGCTCCCCTCGGATTGCCAGCAGCAATACTCCCTGTCAGTAAAATCATCAGAGAAGGGAGGTAAGTCTTACTCTGCAAACTACTCTGGAATCACTTGCTCCATCGTAATGTTTACAGCAGCGCGTGAAGAGGATGGTAGTGAAGGCTCGTGAGAAGGCTCGTCCGGATCCTTGCATCTGCGCGATGTGGTGTGGCATGTCGGGCGATTGGTCCTCTTGATCTTAGTAATCTCCGCGTGAGTGAGGTGTGGCTCGAATAACACGTTGGAGCAGCAAGTGACAGAAGTGACCTCTAGAGCTGGAAGCTTGCACCAACATGACTTTTAATCCCGAGCATAATACCTCCACATCGTTTTTTCTGTCATAAGTGAAGTTTGTAAGGACTCTCGTATCCATGTAATGAATCCTCTCAATCACCTGCGTGCTGCTGAGATCTATCATGTGAAACCTGAAGATCAGAGTGAGGAGACTACCAACTCTCTCCTTCAAAGGAGTACCAGGGGATACTTTGAAATGTCTATCAGGGAGTATGCTAGCAAACACAAACCCCCAATTGATGTCAAGTGTAGAATGCTGAGGCTAAGGCATGTCCCTGTAGAGGTCTGGCACAACAAGAGCGATAACATGATGAAGCAGCTCTAACTCGGCCTTTGTCACTGCTCTAGTCTCTTCCTTACCAAGAATGGTAGAACCAATGATCTTAGTGAACATTCGAACCACAGGGTTCCTGATGTAAGTGAGCTTCAAAGCACGACCCTTAAAACCTCCATCTGCTAAAACATCCCACAGAGCATTGTTAGCTGGACCATCTTGAGAAGGTAACCGTCCCTCTGCTTCCTTTCTAAAACCATAAAGCTTGCATATGTCTCTGATAGACATCATGTACAGAGCTCCATTGTAAAAGAATATGAAGAGAGCTGCATAAACTGGAGCATTAGGATTATATGCAAGATGAACATCACATGATGCTAACAACTGACGAACCGGTTCTAGATACAGTGGATGACTCTTGTGCACAAAGGTACCCAATCCAAGCCTCTCAATCATACCACCGACATCATCTAGAATCCCAAGCTTTTCAAGAGTAGTGGAGCAGGCATATTTGGTTGGAACAAGCTTGTTCCTCAGCAACTGATCGTAGAAAATCCTATGGAAGTTCTGCCAACCTGCATCCGCGTCTCTAGCCTTGTATGTTGGATCAGATTTCAGCAAGGTAGGATCCGATCTATTCCCAAGGTTGGGATGAAAAGGAGTGCCCTCAAGTCTAGGCGATGGTGGGAGTGTTCGAATATTATGACCACCAGAAGATTGTCATGCTTCCATTGCTGGAGATCTCCTGACCTTCTTTGCGGGTTTACGTTCACCTACTTGGACCATTTTCTGGTAACGACCAAAAACAGAGCTGTTAGTTTCACAAATAAGCATGAGAAAAATGAAAATTTGAGTTGGAATGAGATTACTGAGAAATCAGTTGTTAAAACCAATAATCAACACAAGCAACATCCAGCAATGCATCAATCAATCTAACATCATCTCAATTCCAATTATAAATTTCCAAATTTCTCTAAAATTCTCCTTCAACCTAACAAATTGATTTCTATGCAAAACCAACCAAATTCTGGCCAAGTGGATTCTGAAATCAGCAAATAACAATGATAGAACATTGATTTTACACATTCAAGCAACAAGAAATCTAAATAAAAAAACTTCCACAAATTTTCTCAAAATCGCGGATTATAAATTAGAGATAGGGAGTCATATCTTTTCATACAAGGTTAATTATACCAATTTAACCTCTCGTGTGTATTGTATCGATATAGCGCTTAAAGATCGAATCCATGAAGACCAATGGTTACACTATCAATCTTTAACCAAACTTAAGCTAAGACAAATAAAATAAAAGTGGGAACGAATCAAAGAAATAAAAGATATGAAAATCAATAATAAAAGCATCATGCATCGGGAATTCATCAGGAAACAAAAATTCAATTGAGGAAACTATTCAGGGCATTCATTCAACCAATTCTCGACTCAGACATAAAATTCTAGCAAACCCACTGTCGTGGTGTCAATTACTATGTCTAACAACCTAGAAATCCTAACTGTAGTTGGCACTAAAGATGTAAACATGCTTTATCGATTAGGTCTGATAGGTCCACAACTAGCCTTAAAATCAACTGTCGTTGGTTAAGGACAAGTTACTCATCTAAGCTAGTTCAGGCATCCAACAAGCTTTTGGAGAATTAAACAACCTAAGATCATAGACTAGGTGGCCAGTCTAACCAAAGCATAAACCCTATTTGTTCATAATTCATTGAATCCCTAAATCCCTAGAATTCCCTAGACATGAATGATAAACTACTCAAACATGATAGAAAAGAAGCAAACAACGAAGAAGAATAGAAACATAATGATAAACTGAATTAAAAATAGCTAAGGGTTTAGAAATTTTCTCCAATGGTGTTGTGGAGGATGAGATCTTCTACCCAAAGGTTACAAAAGCAAAACTAAAGTGGCTGATGAAAAGTAATGAAAAGCTTGTTCTAAAAAGTGGCTAGACCTAGTTTTAATAGGTCAAACTTGTTGTGGTACAAAATAAGTTAAACCGGATGAAATATGGAAATTTCAGGGTTTTCTCGCAAAAGAAGGTGAGATCGATTGATCTGAGGTGTGCAGGTTGATCCCATGCTTAGGATTGATCATTCTGGCTGATCTTTAGGTCGAGCGGCAATTTTTTCAGGATACTGGGTCGATCGATCTTGGAGTAGATCGGTCAATCCCGTCTGTTCTCGGCCAGAATGACACAGCTTCGGTAAAATCGTCATATTTTCCAAACCACTTGTCTGATTGCCCTCAAACCACTTCCAAATGAAAGAAAACTCACGTGGTTATCTTGTGTTCAAATTTCAGCTCGATCCAACGGTGGGAGGTCTTTGAAAGGAATCCAAACTTCTGATGCTTCTACATGATTCTGCATCTCCATATGCTCGTTTCATTCAAAACAGCTCATCTTCTCCAAATGTGACCTATAACATGAAAAAACTCTAAAATCGACTAAAAGACTATAAAACATGTACTTTGATTCGATAAAACCATAGAAAATAAGGGTTAAAAACCGATAAAAACACCATCTATCAACTTTGCCAATCAAGAATGAGGGTTGGATAATGAGAAAGAGGAAAAAAATCCGAGTGGATTAGGCTCAAGAATTGTTCAAAACCGTTAAGAAACGAGAAAGTTATGAGATTGAAGTTTTGGGAAAAATCTCTTAAAATCGCTAAAGAACAAAAAGTTTCTTCTTTTTTGTTTTTTTGGGTCTAAAAGTACTTCATTCCAATAGATTAAAGTCATTGCAAACGAATGAAGCAGAAGCAACATAATGCTGGATAAATGCAAACAAATTGAAATAACATAATCAAAGATAACAATCCGGTTACAAAAATCTGGGAAAAAATCATGGAAGTGTGGATGTCCTCGAGCCAATTCCAGTAATAATCTTCTAGATCTTTGCCAATACTAAAGAAGAGCCTTAATCTGAAGCTGGAGCAAGCAGAGACAAGAAGACTCAAATTGCCAAAAGAGCTAGTCTTTTTTGAAGGCAAGTCCAAATTTATGGAGGAAGCAAAAGGTGGATTATACCAAACCCTAGTTTGAAATTCTCGATTCACAGGTGAATGAGATATTATCCATGAAGTGGATCCAAAGTTAACCAATCTATGGCCCTTCAATTTGCCTCTATCCTCAAAAGCCCAAATTAGAAAGGAGAATAGAAAGATATTTTTTGGATAGCTTTTAATTATCCAAGCCCAAAAAGCTGGTCCACCAACAGGCCCAAAGAAGATTAATAATGTTGAGGAGACATGCCAAACCCTAATTGAAGGGTCTTCTAAGCCGCCGCCGCTTATGGTGATCCTGCCAGAAACTTGCTGGAGGCCGGAGGATATGCCACGTATCCACCCAGTTTGGGCATTACCGGTGGGATCGAATATCTGAAGCCACTCAGCTGCTGCCGATGCAAACGACGGAGGAGGATTGTTCAAAACTTTATAGCTAGGAACGATGCTGAAGAAGAGAACCAAGATAAAGTCACCGACGGAATGGATCGAACCGCCATAGAGACAACCCACCGTGAGAAATGATGGTGGTGAGGATGGTGCGATAAGAAACTCCGTGATAATGCCTGAAAAATCAGTCTTCAGGCGAAGCCACCGAGATCCAAAATCGTGAGGAGGGGAAGTGAAGTTCTGGGCACAATAGGCTCGATAGACAACAGAGCCAAAAGAAACGAAGATGAAAAAGTGAGAGAAGAGTAAGCTATGGCGGAGAGCTCGACGCCAGCGAGCTAGGCCACCATTAGCGTTGAGAAGATGATTCTTGATTTAAGGGCCTGAGAGAGAAACGATACTTTGTACCACCTCCGATTAAACAAAATATTTCTTCTAATTTTGAAGTTTTGATCTTAAAACCTTGTGATTTCTGTTTTAAAAAGTGTTTTTAAAAATAGAAGACTTACCTGGATCGACGATCGATCGATCTACGGGTTTTCCAACATTCCTATTTTTTGACAATTGATCGATCACACCCGTGTAGGTCAATCGTCAAGTCGTGCGCAAACTCCTTCAATTCGATAATTGATCAATCGCTGATGAGCCGATCGATCGTCAAGTCGTGCGGTTGGTTCTCCTCACTAATCGATCGATCAGAGTGTTATGTTCACTTTCTCACCTAAAACCAAAAAAAACCGAAAAAGTTATAACAGAAAAACGATAAAAACCAAAGCTACCTAATAGTGGGTTGCGTCTCACTCAGCACTTGTTTAGAGTCATTAGCTCGACTCTCATACCACTTAGATGGCGGATTGACTCTTGGGAGGAATGTTCACTCCCTTTGACAGTTTTTCACCAGTGATGAACTCTCTCAAGTGTTCATCCTTCATGTGGAATTCAGCTCCTATAGTGTCCAACAACACTAGAGTTCCATCAAGGCGAATCTCCTAATCCAAGCTTATCTACAAAAACTTTTTTAAAAAAAGATTCTAGACATAAACTCAGAATTTTTAACAGACTTGATGTTAAGAATACATTGTGTCATCGATCAACAGAGTCGCCTGCAAGCTCACGACAAACATTGTACTCTTCCTCTGATTCATACTTGAATTCATCAAGTTCAAGCGTGTCGAAACTGAAACTTCAGATTGTGAAACTGCTCCCTTAACCTTAGAAGTTGTGATCATCCCACAAAGATTACCTGATGAAGCTCTAATAGGGTAAGAAACTTTTCTTTTCACATTCCCCAGCACTACTCTTGTTAGGGAAATCAATCTTAGCTCCCACAATATTCAGAAAGGGCCTTCCCATAAGTATTGGAACTGTTCCACCCTTCGCCATCTCTACCATAGTAAAATCTGTTGAACCCTTGTAGTTTCCAACAAGAAGAGTGAAATCAACTTACCTTCCTCTTGGGCATTTTGAGGTGGCGTCTCCAAAAGATATGGAGGAGTTATGCTCTTGCATCAACTCAATTCCCAACTTCTTCATTGTTTCCAATGAGATGACATTCACACTTTCTCTAGAATCGTAAAGTGCATCACCGAAAATCAGTTTTCCTAAAATGCAAGGTGTAGTGAATTCTCCATGGTCCTCAAACTTAGTAAGCTCTCTAGAGAATGGAATAGGTGGTATGTACTTCCCATCCTTGCTCGCCACTTGCTTTGCACTACTTTCCTCAGTTTCAGACTTAACTACATTGCAGGATTCTTTCGGGTTCTTCTCAACTTTCCTAGGAAGAGCTCCCTGAGGTTTTCTCATCGTTTCAGCAGTTTGAGCCACTTGTGTATCCAACATCTTCAAGTGTACAAACACTGATTCGAATTTACTGTTAAGATCATTGTACATATTGTCGACTTTGGTGTTTAGTTCTGTGGTGGTTTTTTCTGCTCGCTTGCAAGCTGCTAGATCAAAGCCTTGATCTCGTTATTAGATGTAGCCGAACAACTTGCTGACGTCTGTTGTTGTGGTGGTACTTGCTGCTGGTACGACTTCAACGGTTTTTGCCAGTTACTACCTCCTGGGTTCTGGTTGTAAGGCTTTTGGTTATTCCATCTCTGACCTGAACTTTGTACAAACGGTTTCCCTTGAAAAGCTGATGACTGAGGCATTACCGGAGCTGGAAACACGAGGATTCTCCACGTTGGTGCTCCTGTAAGAAAGATAATTCTGGTTCTGTCCTCTGTTTTGCCAGTTCACGTAGTCAACTTCTCTCTGCTCATATGACATCTCTGAATCATCCTAAACCTATGTTACCTCTTTGTCGTCATCCAACTGATGCACACCTCTCTGATTTTCTTGACTAGCTTTGATAAGCATGTCGAGCTTCTCAGCAAGTTCATCTATCTTATGAGTCTTAATGTTGTTAACTTTCCTTCCTTGGTCATACTATGGGCAATGGTTACCAGAACTTGCAGCTAAGTTATCGATAAGGGTGAAGGCTTTATCCCTTGTGTTAGTCATGAAATCTCCATTACGAGCTGCATTGAGAGAATTCTTGTAGTCCCACTCGATTCCACCATAAAAGATGTTCAACAACTGCTCATCTGAATACCCATGATATGGACAGTCTTGTTGGTACTCCTTATACCTTTCCCAAGCTTTACTGAAAGACTCACCAGAACGTTGCTGAAACACAGTAATCTTGTTTCTCAATGCTGCAATCTTTGACTTGGTGTAAAACTAATCTAAAAATGCAGCTCGAACCTCTTCCCAAGTAGTGAGCGAACCTGGAGGTAAAGACCTTAACCATCTAGAAGCTTAATCAGAAAGCGAGTGGTGGAAAAGCTTGCACTTAGCGTAGTCCACTGGAACTCCGTTTGAACTTGTTGTGCTGCACATGTCTTCGAAATTCTCAATGTGATCCATTGGATTATCGCCTGGAAGACTGTTGAAGACATACTGTTTCACTAATCCAATCAGCTAAGGCTTGATCTTGTAGTCTTGCCTCTGGATAGGTGGGTTACGAATAGCAGATATATTATGGTAATACGTGTGAGGAGTATCCATATCACCAATAGCTCGCCGCTGAGGCTGTTCCTGCTGCCTCCTGAGCTGAGCAAAATCCCTTTGCAGTTGCTCAATCATTTGCTGCACATTTACATCCTGATTCCCTCGAATGTTGTCCTGAATCTCAGGGTCTCTTGGAAACTGCTGATTCTCTTGATTCATCTCTCTTGCTTTCGTGTTTTCTCACTTCATTCTTGCAAGTGCTTCGTTATCAAGATTCAGTAGGTTCTCAGATCCTTGAATTCTTTTGATTATAAATCTGAAAGCAAAAAAAAAAATGTAAGTAAAAGGGGTATAGACTAGAAATCGAATCTCAACCAAAAGGAAACAAATTGGTTCCCCGGCAATGGCGCCAAAAACTTGATACGGTCAAGTTTTAACTCTATAAATCTACTGCAAGTGAACAACAAATGTAGTAGTACTTAGGGATCAGATCCACGAAGAACCAAGAGTTGCACTATTGACTACTCGATTCTAATTCAAGCTATAGTAAATTGTGATTGATTATGAATAAACTAAAACGATTTACAAAGAATATAAAAAGCATCAGACATTGAATATTCATTAGGATATAAAAATTTAATCAGGGAAATTATTGAGGAACAATTAAGCACAATTCTCGACTTAAACATAGAAATCTAATAAACCCACTGTCGTGGTATCTATTACTTTGTTTAGCAACCTAGAATTTCTAACTGTCGTTGGCTCTAATGATGTAAATGGGCACTATCGAATAGGTTTAATCAGTCCACAATTAGTCATAACAATCAACTGTCGTTGGTTAAGTTCAATTGCTCATCTATACTAGTTCAGGGTTTTAACAGACTTTTGGAAAGTAAGCAACCTAATATCATAGAGTAGGTGATCAAGCTAATCTAAGCATTAAACAAAAATATAGATGGAGAATTTCTAATCATCAAATCCTATTTAATCCCCAATCATCGATTCCTAAATCCCTAGAAACCTTAAACTTGATTATGAAACTACTCATACATGATCAAAGTATAAACAAAAGACATGATGAACAAAAACATGAAATTGCAATTGAATAACAAATAGGGTTCATAAATCTTCTCAAAAGTATGGAGGAAATCTTCTCTCTGCTTACAGAAAACTATCTTAGCTGTAATATAATTGTTTTCTCCCTTGAAAATAAAATAAAACGAGCTTTTATAGGTCCTAAAACTCGTAGGTACAAAATAGGAAAATTTAGGTTTATTCCTCGCAGCTTAGAGGATCGATCGATCATGGTTGAACGGTGGATCTCCAGGTGAACTTGGTCGATCTCAAGATCGGGCACATCATCCTTCAAACAGCTTGATCGGTCGATCCTCAGGTAGAAGGTCGATCCGTAGGTCGTGCGCAGCTCTCACTGAGGAGAGTGATCGATCAATTAAGGTGGTGATCGATCAATCTGCGTTCTTCCACTGAAATTCCAGAAATTGTTCTGATTCATTCCAATCCATGTTTCGCGGGTATAATCCAAATTAAACCTGTTTTTCACCTAAAAAACTCTAATATGCAAACAAAGACTCTGAAAACATGCGAATTAATGAGCTTAAAACTAACAAAAATAAGGTATATCATATCCATGTCTAATATTGTCATGTCATCAATTACATAACCATATCAGCATTGGAATTAACATATTATATTCTAGAATTAATTGTTAAAAATGCTCTACTCTAAGCCTAAATTATGATAAATACCCCAGTTAACTAATGTGCCATAACTGGATCATGTTCACCCATTTGTGCTTTTTTGGGACCAATTTACCCTTAGTTACATGGTACTGATCATGTGAGTTGGCTTCTCTTAACAAAGATAAGAAGATTACACAAGGACACATGTCATGTACGGCCCACTATTTTACTTGTCGCGTCATCAGAAAATGGCCAAAATGAATTGCAGAGAAGCATATATTATAGAGTAGACAACATAAGCAATAGATTTTTGACTATTTTGAGAGATGATTTCCTCGCAAGACTCCCTCTTTTTAAATTTCCTTGAAAGTATTATCCTCATTATTCTTCAGAAGTCTATTGAGCAAGGATTTGAAGAGCTTGAACAAGTCAAGCATCATGCAAGTTAGGAAGGAGCTTGGATAAGGCAAAACCAGTCCTCAAAGGGGCATGTATGAAGATTGTTTTGGAAATGCCAAGCCTCTTCAACTATGGATCTCTATACCGATTCTTATTTTACAGTTTTTTAAAGCGACTAATACCAGAGCACAATTCCAAGAGGGATTGAGATTGGTGGCAAAAAATGGGTACATCAAAGATGCTAGTGATATTCTCAAATCCTCCTGAGAAAAGACATTCGAACAAGCATTTGCTCTTGGAATGTGCCAAATATTCAGTGGAGATTTCAAAGTAGGGTACAAGACATTGGCGGAGTTAGATGAACATTCAACATCTATAATCGAACCTGAAGATGTTGCTGATAGAGTTTTCTAGTCTATAAAGAACATAGGGATTATGAGAGTGTGCGCATATCTAGCAATATGACAATTTCATTGTAGGCCAAAGTGTGGGTGGGTTGGCGCAAAGTGTTCCATTGACAAGAAGTGTAAGGATTGTTTCATATGGTGGAGGTCATACAAGTTCGTAACAAAGTTGGCGAGGAAACCAAACGTTTATTAACAATTGACGTCTTCTAATTGATGTATTAGAAGGACATCTATTTTCCACTCTAGAATATCTTGAGTTTTTTTCCATTAAATATTAGAGTGACATTTTTCGAGTTTCTCAACTTAGCGAAATTACATCGACATACCCAAAAGACATTGATTTGATTACGAATTCATTACATAGACATCAACAAACATAATTACTAAATATTTCAACTACAATAAGTCTTGCCGAGGGTGGGAAGACTTATTTAGTAGATTGAGTTCTTGCAAGTAACCCGGTTGTGGCCTCTTAATTTGCATTCGCTGCATTTCTGTCATTTACCGATCAACAATGGTGTTAATTAGGACATGCTAATGCAAAAGGCATAAATAACATAGTAGGGGGAACTTACTTGAATTTCACCATAAGATGGTATCTGTACTTTCCTCTGCCTTCACTTCCCGCATCAACTATAGAGTCTTCCTCCATTACAG
Source organism: Lepidium africanum (assembly GCA_900406405.1). NCBI lineage: Eukaryota > Viridiplantae > Streptophyta > Magnoliopsida > Brassicales > Brassicaceae > Lepidium > Lepidium africanum. The sequence continues at coordinate 20,337 of OVAX01000256.1, read as the reverse complement.
GCACAGAAACATCATCCTAAACAATGACATAAATTAGAGAGATGTAACGTTATCTCTACTGAAGTCTTCTTCTGATATATACCTTAGTTTTCTCATTTTCAACAATGACAACAACATCATTTCTTGATACGATCATGCCCGCTGAAGGGTCCACGTTCTCACCATCGGGGACATCCTTGTTAAATTCAACAATTTGGGAAAGTGTGCATTTTTAAGGTCACCTCATGATAATTAGCACCAAGCACTTTGAGGGCCAAGATTAAGGTGTGCAAATATAGGGTCATCCTCTCATATGACCGTTGGGAACATGATGGTAGTATTTCTAGAAGACACAATATTTGGATAAGACCACATGTGACTTCTTGGTGGCCATTGGGATTGACAATGACATGATTATCTCCTTGTTTCTATCAAAAGCAAGGAATGTTTCCTCTTATAGACTAGTGTATATTCTAGCCGATTTGGCATGTATAGGACCTAGGGTTTTGTAGTCTTGTTATATATACTTGTTGTAACCAATTGTATAGTTTAGGTAAGAGAAATAAATCTGCTTCTTCTCTTTGAACTTTCTCTCCATTTCTTACTCTCAACCAAGTTCCAACAAATCTCTACAATCTCTCTCTTACACTTAAATCTCTCTTTTACTTCTAAAATCTAACATGGTGTCAGAGCTAAGCTAAGTTCTTGGCCATTATTGAAGCATTTAAACTCTAATTTGTCTCAAAATATCCTTTCTCTTGGGCGCCATTTTTAGTGTTCTTGAAGCTTTGTTTTTTTTTCAGTTGGGTAAAAGATTTTTTTATGTGAGTTGTGATAGATAATCCCAAGACATTTACGGTTAATGTTACCCTTAAGGGTGTAAACTATTTCTTAAGGTCTATAGCCGTAAAGATCGTGTTGATTAGCCATGAACTTTGGGCTCATGTTGAAGGAGAAGCTCCAAAGAAGGCGGTCTGGTATGTTGGTAAGGAGAAGGAAGGTGATACTAGTGTGATGGTGGCGGTTGATGAAGAGAAGGCAAAATGGTATCAAGATGACTAAGTAGCTCTTGTCATCATCCAAAGCTCACTAGACCCGGCCATTCATGAGGCCTACTCATATTTTGAAAGTGCAAAGAGTTTATGGGAAACTCTCAAAAAGGTGTATAGGAATCTATCAAACCTTAGCCGTATGTATGAAGTGAAGAAGGCCATCAATGAATTGAGTCAAGAAGATATGGAGTTAACACAATGGTTTGGAAAGTACAGATTTCTTTGGGCCGAACTTGAGATGCTAAAGCCTTCAATGGTGGATCTGGTGGTGCTTGGAGAAAAACTTGAACAAGATAAGGTTTTCAGACTCTTGATGAACTTAAACCCAGCCTAAGGAGACCTCATTCCCCATCTCTTGAGGCAAGATAAGCTCCCAAGCTTGGAAGAAGTATGTGGCTCCATACAAAGAGAGCAAGGATCAAGAACCCTCCTTGGTGGTAAGGGGGAGCTTGCCATGGCCAACAAAGCTACATACCATAATGAGGACAAGATAGTGTGGGGTTTGTGACCATTTTGAGAAGAAAGGTCACTCTAAAGGTCGGTGTTGGATACTTCATCCACATCTCAAGCAAAACAAACCATGAGACAAGCCAAAGGCCAACCTTGCAAGTGTAGAAGCCTTGGGTCAAGGTAGTGGACCGGCCAATACACAAGTGGCTAGTGGGAAGGCAATGGTAGCAACCCATGGGGACTATGTGAGGAAATCTGACCTTGAGGAACTCATCAAGTCAATCAATGCTCTAAAGCAATCCGGTAACTCTTTCTTTGTGTCCAAAATTGATAAACAATTAGTAGTAGATTCCAGAGCTACTCATCATATGATTAGCAATGTGAATCTTCTTACAAATGTGAAACCGGCTTTAGGTAGCGTTCGCATTGGAAATGGGGAAAAGGTTCCTATCGAGGGTGTTGGTAATCTTAAGCTATTTGATAAAGAATCTAAGGATGCAAACATTTAAATCAAATCTTTTAAGTGTCTATAAAGCGGCTTGTGACTTGAATTATAAAGCTATCTTCGATCATAACTTGGTTATTTTACAGGATAACAAGAGTGTAAAGGTCCTTGAAATTGGTGGTACCAAGGACGGGTTGTACTTATTGGAAGACACCAAGACCGACCTAACTATAGGTTTATTATCTTGTTTATTAGCTAGTTCTTGTTATGATGCTTTGAACTCTACTAGTAGTATAACTAATGATGTGTTGTGGTCCGTTTGGGTCACCCACATTCTAGAGCTTTGAATTTGCTATTTCCAAATGTTGCTTTCAAATAATGACTCTTGTGAGGCTTGTATAATTGGTAAATATTGCAAATCGGTATTTTCCAAGTCTTCAACCATATATGAGAATTGCTTTGATCTTATTCATTCCAATGTGTGGTCATCACCTTGTGCATCTAGAGAAAACCATAAATACTTTGTCACATTTATTGATGAAAAATCGAAGTTTACTTGGTTAACATTGTTACCTAGAAAAGATAGAGTATTTGAAGCCTTTACTAGCTTTCAAACATATGTGTTTAATCAATATAATGCCAAGATTAAAATCCTAAGGATGGACAATAGGGGAGAATACATAAGCAATGAGTTTAAATTTTACCTTGCCACACACGAAATCGTACATCTAACCACATGTCCGTATACACCCCAACAAAATGGAGTATCAGATTGTAAAAATAGGCATCTAATGGAGGTGGTAAGATCAATGATGTTTCACAACAATGTGCCTAAGAGATTTTGGAGTGATGCGATTGTCTCAGCTTGCTATCTCATTAACCGCTCCATGATATGTTTCCATTTGAGGTATTGACCAAAACTAAACCATCCATTGATCATTTAAGAGTATTCGGTTGTGTGTGATTTGTCCTTGTACCAGGAGAACAACGCAACAAACTAGATGCTAAGATTGTTAAGGGAATGTTCAATGGGTACTCAACCACTCAAAAAGGGTACAAGTGCTATATATCAGAAACTAGACGAGTGATGGTGTCTAGAGATATCAAATTCATTGAAGATAAATGCTTTTATGATGAAAAAGATTGGTCTAACCTTCAAAACCTCACTCAAGACTCATCAGATTGGGCAAGAAGTCTTCAACTAATTCTTAAGAAACTTGGAATTGGAGATTTAGTGGGAAGTACAAGAGCCACAAGTATGTCTAACACGAATGACCATGATGGACGTGAAATGAGCAACAAACAAACCAATAAGGAAGGGCATGCTCCACCCATGGATGATACATACTTGGCCATGCCAGACATAGCTAAGCTGGACGCGGCCAAGCCAGATATGGCCAAGCCGGACGTGGCCAAACTAGATGCAGCCAAGAAGAATGTGACCGATTCAGATAGGGAAAACTCCACCAAACATGCTCTACTAACTGTGGATATGGATAGGTTATATTATGTTGTTGAAACGATAGTGACACCAGCTTTAAGGAGGAGTCAAAGGCTCAACAAGGACTCATCTAAGTGCCTCTACACTTGCGGCTACTACAACAATGTGGTCGAGGCCCATCTGGACCAAGTAGTATGTAAACTTGTTGAAATCCCGGGGAGCCATAAAGTCTTTATCACACAACTAGACAGTGAGTATGTTCCTAAGACCTATGAAGAAGCCAAAGACCATAAAGTATGGCGAGATGCGGTTGAAAGTGAGCATAGTGCTATGGTTTGAAACCATACTTGGGATGAAGCTAAACTACCTATTTGGAAGAAAGCTGTGACATCTAGATGGCTATTTACAATCAAATATAATAGCGATAGTACAATTAAAAGGCACAAATCAAGACTTGTGGCTAGAGGCTTCACACAAACATATGGGGAAAATTACCATGACATATTTGCTCTGGTAGCCAAACTTCATACAGTAAGTGTTTTATTATCGCTAGCTACTAAATTTGATTGGGATTTGTAGCAAATGGATGTCAAAAATGCATTCCTCCAAGATGAGCTTGAAGACGAAGTGTATATGTACCCACCTCCGGGCTTGGAACATATAGTGGCTCATGGAAATGTTCTACGGCTTTGGAAAGCCATCTACCGTCTCAAACAATCCCCACGGGCTTGGTATCACAAATTGAGTCACACGTTGAGAGATCATGGGTTTAGGAAGTCTGAATCCAACCACACTCTCTTCACCCTTCAAAGCGAGAAATGTATAGTTGTCCTTCTCGTGCATGTTGATGATATCATCATCACCAAAAGTGACAAAGAAGGTATAGTAGGTATCAAAAGAAAACCTTAAATCCGTTTTTGATATTAAGGATTTGGGTGAAATGAAATATTTCCTTGGGACTGAAATATGTCGTTCTAAAGATGGCCTATTTCTCTCTCAAAGAAAATATACACTTGATCTTTTAAATAAGTATGATGTAGGTTCAAAGAAAGCTTCTACACCACTTGAAGATGCCTACAAAGCAACATGCAAGGGAGAGAAAGATGATGAACCGTTTGAAGATGTACACAAATACCAAGAATTTGTTGGAAAGCTAATCTACCTTACAATAACAAGACCGGATTTGTGCTTTGCCGTCAATCAAGTAAGTCAACATATGCAAGCTCCAAAAAAGCACCATTGGGAAATGGTGGATCGAATCCTTAGGTGCCTAAAACGGACGCCGGAACAAGGTATATGGATGGGAAGGAATGAAGATACAACACTTGTTGGCTATTGTGATGTGGATTGGGCTAGAGATAGATAAGACCAGAAATCAACTACCGGGTATTGCACGTTTTTCAGAGGCAACCTAGTCACATGGAAGAGCAAGAACCAAAATGTGGTGCCATGTTCAAGTGCTGAAGCCGAGTAAAGAGCAATGAGAAAGCTAACAGATGAACTAATATGGTTGAAGGCATTGCTCAAGGATTTGGGAGTTGAATCACAAGAACCAATCACAATGCATTATGATAATCAAGCAGCCATCCACATTGCATCAAACTCGGTGTTTCATGATAGGACTAAGCACATTGAGATTGATTGCCACAAGGTTCGGGAAAAGGTGGAACAAGGAATAATCTTGCCTTGCTACACAAAGAGTTCGGACCATCTAGCGAATATATTCACAAAGGCCGCAAGCACCAAGGTGTGTGAGTTCGTATATTCTAAACTTGGGTTGATTGAGTTGCCCAAGTCATTACCATGATCCACACTATTTTCCTTGTGCATAGTTTTGTCCCATTGGGTTTTTATGCTAAGGTTTTTAATAAGGTGGGGAGTGACAACTTTCAAGCTTGACCTTAGTGACTCACATTGCAGTTTCAAGCTTGAGGAGGGAGTGTTAAACTCAACAATTTGGGAGATTGTGCATTTTCAGGGTCACCTCATGATAATTAACACCAAGCACTTTAAGGGTCAAGACCAAAGTGTGCAAATATAGGGTCATCCTCTCATATGACCGTTGGGAACATGTTGGTAGTGTTTCTAGAAGACACAACATTCAGATAAGACCACATGTGACTTCTAGGTGACCGTTGGGATTGACAATGACATGACCATCTCCTTGTTTCTATCAAAAGCAAGGAATCTTTCCTCTTATAGACTTATGTGTATTCTAGCCGATTTGGCATGTATAACACCTAGGGTTTTGTAGTCTTATTATATATACTTGTTGTAACCAATTGTATAGTTCAAGTAAGAGAAATAAATCCTCTTATTCTCTCTTCTCAAAAATACACTCTCCATTTCTTACTCTCAACCAAGTTCCAACAAATCTCTACAATTTCTCTTTTACACTTAAATCTCTCTTTTACTTCTAAAATCTAACAATCCTAATGGAGTACACACTTATCAATAAAATTACATTTTCTAAAACCACGAAATTCAGGGTCCTTACCTCCTCTTTGTCAGCATTGGCGTCATTTACATTAGGAACATGTCCTCTTGCAACGTCACTTAACGAATCTTGCATGAAATTTAAGACATAAGTTACTTTATTCTTTTTTAACCTTATACAATCTTGAAGTCCTTTCCAGTCATAGGTGTTTTATAGAATGACACCTTGTTATTTTGAGTTGATTCGTCACCAATGGGATTTATCGGAGGATCCTTGGGGATCATTGTTTCCGTTTCCAACATAAGAAATACTTATATAAACACTTAGACAACCATGTCTGTTTTGCTAAGTCCTATAAGGGCATCCCACACCAAAATATGGTTGAGAAGAAACAACAAACCATCTTTTCTTGTACATGAGAGACAGATACTTTTTCATCATGTAGTAGTTTCTTAGCAATATCAATCAAAGGATTTTGGTTGTCCATAGAGAAATAATTGATTTAGTTATGTTATTCATTAATAATCACTACCAAGTAGGAATAAATGTACTTCATCGTTTGTGTCATTTTTCACATTGCCCTGCAACACTGCCAAACTTTCGCCTTGTCAAAAGAAAAGTAATATTACATAGGTCAGAGATAAAGTAGATGTAAGAAACTTATTTTTCTGAAACAGACGTCAATAACAGGACGTCAAGGTATCCATTTTCTAGATGAATGAAACTAAAATTAGAAACCATACATGCCTTTCTACCGCATTACGTTGGACATCTTGTTCAGACTTGTCATCCACTGTTTTGTCCTTTTGAGACTTCGTTACCACATAACTGGATATTAGGGAATCCTTGAGGTGAGGTTCTTCTATCCCACGAGGAAAGAGATTAGAACATAATACCATTTTTTGGCATTTGACATCAATAAGAACCATTATCCATACCTTTACACGCAAGATATGTACATCATAAACCATGGTAGCTGAAATAAGGTATGATGAAGGCTCAATGTCATAGTCCTCCAAAGAAGATAGTACTTCGGGGAAACCACTATAATCATCCCATATTAAGTCAAATAATACCTTCATAAGGCTAGTATCCTCACCATGGTTTCCATCCAATTTGCGTCTCCTTTACTTGAGTTTTGCCTCCACTACGCCATCAACATGGTGAATCCATTGCTCCTTGAGAATGGCAATCTCTGAAGCCACCATACCTTTGCATTTTTTCTCCAACATACCGAACTCAGCAGCAACTATTAGACGATATTTCTTTTAAGTCATTTCTTTCATCTCAAAGACGTCCACTCTCTTGTGTGGACTAGCTTGTTGTGGTGGCGTAGAGGAAGATTGCAGAGATGGAGCTAAAGAGCCAGATGGCTTAGCCCTTGTTGTCACTACTTTACTGGAAGCACCTTTCGACTGCTTCCCCATAAACAAGGTTTTAGGGTTTTTGGGATGAGGAATATCCAAAAGATCCAGCTCATCGTACCCCGCGATCCATACATCCTTGGTCCATCAAACATCCTTAGCAATCAGCTCAAGTATGTAAGAGACATCAGGGTCTTCAACGTCATCGTCACATGAGACATCATCCTCACAGATACCAAGGAAAATGGATAGGTGCTCAAGCTACAACAATCACACTATGTCATTTCTAGCAAATAGACATTCATATATGACATCCATTTTAAGGACATAAACATTCGATGTAGTTAGCATGATATATACTTATATCTAAATCATTTTCATTGGCAAGAATATTGGCGTTATGATACGATCAGAGGATACTCTACCTGACATAAGGTGGTTTTGTGAAAGGTTTGTTCATAGAGGACGATGGCATCAATGAAGTCAACTTAGGGACAACCACCAATAACCATAATTGGAATATTATTGGGAATCTATGGAAAGTGGTGTGGAATGGAGCATTTTTGTCAAGCATGAAATTCTTTGTATGGGTATTCTCAGGTGACCCGTTATGTCAGCAGGTTAAATGGGTTCAATCTGTCCATTATAATATATGTCCATTAATTTGTGGGTCTCGCAGGTCAACCCGTTTTGTCAGCGGGTTGAATGGGTTCAATCTGTGAAGGGTCGCGAGTTTGCGTGTTGACCCGCAAAATCAAATTTTAATTTCTCAATTTTACTTCTTCGAAGGTGAGTGAAATTTGCTTTGTCGTTTATGAAAATTTTATTTCATCCAAATAAGAAATTTCTCACTCAGATACACATTGATCTTGACTCGGATTTATGGTTTACAAATCATAGATACTGTCAGATTTCAAATACCCTAGCTGCTTTTGTTTTTGTGAATCTGATTTCCATTTCTGAGTGTTTTTCAATTTGTGAATATTTTTGCTTGGATTCAATTAGGTCTTAGGTACAATGATTTGCTTGGTATGATATTTGTGAGGCATACTTTGATCATTTTTTTGCTTAGTATCATTGGATATGTGTTTTTCTTTGTGTTATATATTTTTTTCATTCTAAGTTTTAGCTTCAGACTCATTATCTCATGATTTGGTCCATTGAAATAACTTGCATCTTCTGAATTAACAAGAGATACTTTATCATTGGTCTCAAGATTCACCGTGTTGTTATTGTTGTTGTTTAAGAACTAATCATTGATTGCTTATGTTTGGAAATTACTACTTCCAATCCATTGACGAATTTCTTGTTGAGTTTGATGGTTATCAACACTTGTGTTTGGTAATGGTGAGTTTGTACTACTACTCATGATAGCAAAATCTTCTTCTCCTCCTCCTCCTAATCCCAAGTAGTAATTAGGATCTAACAAAAGCTAGGAGAAGGAGAAATCAAAAGAGTTTGTAGCAGAATCTTGTTGATGATCATCAGTGTTGATTCTTTCTGGTTTTTCTTCAATTTTAACCTTGTTCTTAAGTATAATCAATGGCTTTTGTTATTGATAGTAGTTATACCTTGCTGGTTCCATCATCACAAGTGGTATTTGTTGTGGTAGTAATGGCCACTTGGCCAGCTAGTGACCAGAAACTTCCGAGGTTTTGACATGACACAATGGCATCACTTTGGTTTTTTTCATGTAGACTGAGACCTAATTGGCTCTATACCGGACATTGGTGGGAACAGAATTGCAGGGAAATTTGTATTTACAGATTAGAAATTTTTAGTTCAGGGGGTAGAGCTTTTGGGTGATTGCATATCTAGTTTGTGATAAGAGTCATTAAGCAAAACAAATAATGCTATCTAAAATATACATCTGGGTATTAAAAGTATTGTCAAGTTGGCTGACATCGTTGTCATCTTAAAAAAAAATGATGATGTTCCAAACATGTTGTTAAGATAAACATCTGTATCACCATTATTTTGACTCTATTAAAGTATATTTTTTCGTTGGATACAAAAGAAGGGTGAAGACCGAAGAGTATATGATGCAATCGCTGAATTACATTTAAATATCATATTGAATGTTTGTAAAGTAAATTGGTTGTGGCCAAGTAGTTATAGTGATCTCCTCTTCAGCCAAAGTCACGGGCTCGATTCTACCCTTTTAACTTTTAAAAATTTAAATAGTAAAAGCCTGCGGGATGGCCCGTTAGTCTGCTGGTTTTAGTGGGCCGGGCATGGACATAAATATTTGTTCTGCGGTCCTGGCGGGTCGATTCGCTGCGGTACAATAAGAAAAAATAATCCACAGATTTGGGCCTATTGGACGCAGGCCGGCCCGTTTGGTAGGCCTAGCAACATCTCAACAACCTCATGGGAAGCAATAGGTTTCGCATCTGCTGGAGTCAACATACCTTCAACTATTACCAGCATATCTAGCCTCAATGCTCGTTGGCGGGACATCCTTCTTTCTAAAGGCAAAACCCTATGTTTTTTCAACCATTGCAAGACATGCTCCACTTCAACATCATCTTCACCACCCATTAGCTCGTTATAGAAAGGCGTCGCTGCTTTTGACTGCTTACCCTGACCAGCATCAGGGAATCAACCACAGTTAAGACCAATCAAAAGGGATAATTTTAGAAGTGACAATCTACACGGATGTCCTCCGAAGACATACCACATCTTGTTTGTTGATTTGCAAACGATAAATTGACATAACAAGGAGTGCACCAATCTCCCAGACAACTAACATCGCCTTACTAGAAATGTGAATAGTTGCCCAAAGGACGAATCCAACAAGAATCCTAATTCTGGAGTCCCATCAAATATCTCGACCAAATCTATCAGGTACTGTGGTTTTGATGAAGAATTTATTCTCCCATCCGGACGATACTGGTCCACAACAAATAGCCGGCGAGAAAACCGAGAAGAATCAACCTCATAAGAAAAAGAAGAAGAAAAATTAGGGTTAGATGTATTTCGGTTTGGTTAACCGAACCGAACCAATCCGAAGGCCTAACCAAAATATTTGTTTTAATTCTTCCGATTGATCAGAAATTGAAATCAATAACTGAACCGATTTTTCCTTATCTCGATTCGGTTTGGTTTGGACAAATCAGTTCGATTATAATTCTCAGGGCTAATGGGAACTTATGCCATGTATAATTACATGACTTTGATCTGATTGGCACTTTTGCTCCTCTCCCGTCTAGGGTCTTGTGGCTTGTCGATAGGAGCTCTTTATTCATACGATCTTCATGTCTTTTTGCAAATGTGATCCATAATGGTTTAGGTTGGTTTACTCCATATCTTAGAGTTCCGGGTTTAGGCCTTTTAGGGTCGTCTTCTGGAGTTGTAACTGTGTAGATCTCCCCTTATTTACCTCCTAATGTGGCTTTCCCGAACCCTACAGAGCAATGGGCTAGGGCTTTACAGTCAGTCGTCCACTTAGGATTTTTTTCGTCAACAAACATCGATTGGATTTAGCAATGAGACATTACAAGAGGCGACAAGAAAGTTGTAAAGAGAACTGATTATGTAAAGACAAGAGAAAGCATTTTCTTGAAATTGTTATAGATGTGAGCTACTTACTTTAAAATATAAAACAGGGAAGGTCAAAAAATTTTGCTTAAACTTTTCTTATTGAAAATTCTCATGGAAACTTAGAGAAAAACTAAGACTGTCTCTCCACGAAAACACTATTGATAAGGATAGAAAACATATCCCATGGATTTGCTTGAATCTATAGGGACGTTGAAACCAAAAACTGTTCAGAAAATAGGGATTTCACAATAGAGGACCAATCATAAAATTAAAGATGCAAAAACAAGGCAATATTCGTGGTTTCAAAAACAAGAGATATATCACGCCAAACTATGAAAGAAGAATCCCCTAATAACCAAATAAGTAAAGCATATTTTAAACCAAATTTAGTTGCATTTTTGCTAAATTATGCAAAAACACCCATTAAAATGTTGGAACAATTCGAAAAGAATGGGAAACTGTTATTTTCTTCTTTTTTCTTTTCTTCGATATTTTTTTTTTCATATTTTTTCTCTCTTTTTTTCCCTGTTTTTACCTTTTTTTTATATTTTATTTTTTTTTGTCGACGTCTACGTCTTCAGATATTCATAATATTGAGAATCAACACGTCAATTCATGGTTCTATGTTTTAAAATTACCTAATTTTTATGTTGTACTATAGGAGATCAGATATGTCATCTCCATGTCTATGTCAATCTCCAAGCTACATGTTTTAAAATTTCCTCTTCTATAATATTAAAAAATACATTTTTAAAAAATAACCTAAAATGTATAAAAATTTACAAATATTTATTATCCATTTATTGAATGGATTATCTAAAAAATTAAATCGGGTTAAATTTTTAATGACCAATCAAGTTTAATAAAAAAGATAAAATTTGATATCAAGTTGCCATATTAATTATATTTGATAATTTTTCTAGTCCTAAATTTATTTGATATTATTTTTATAAAATAAAATTAATGATTATAACATCCAAATACATGAAAGTTTTAGATTTTTCTGCATATATATAAAATTTTAAAACGAACATATATTACTCTATATATAAAATTTATTTACATATTAAGAGTTGTATGCGGTGGGACTCGATTCCGGGATGTGCAAGTGCTCCTACCTTTAGTGAACTTACCACCTGCCACTAGGCTAAATGCCATTTGCAATTTATATTTTTTTGTCAATTAGATCGACAAAACCCGATTCATAGCCTCAAACCCACCTCTAAAATTCCTTTTTTTTAAGCTACCATAACGCAGCGGGTAGGAATCAAACCCTAGTATCAGAGTAAGAGCAACTCAGCAATTTACATATTAAGATTAACACCTAAATAAAATAAAATTCTAAAATATTGACAAAAGAAATTCTAAGATATCTAATAAAAGATACAGGTCAACAATTGATATTACATAATTAACACTAAAGTTTTCGCAAATAACATTAATCAATTGAAATATCATATTATACTACTATATATATCAATAAACGGAAACTATAACCAAAAATAAAACAATAAATATAATATTACATAAATTAATTGTTATTGTTAATTTGAAGAGTTTTTAAACTAACAGTATTATATATTTAAAATCTTTATAAATTAAAAATAACAAATTAAATATTTTAAAAATAAAATAATAAAAAGAATTTATATTTTTCTATATATATTTTATAATAAAATTAACTTTTAAATGATATATCTTATTTTATATTTAAATATACAAATATTATATATATATATATATATATAGGCCCTAACTGGTAACTGAGAAATTGGAAAATTCTTCAATTCCACAACATTTTTCATTTATCAGTCTCTATCTTTTATTTTTGGGTTTTGTGTAAAAAAAACCATCAAAGTGGATACACTTTGCAAAAAAAACCATTGAAGTCAATAATGCGCAAAATAACCATCAAAACCTTAAGAAAATGCAAAATAACCATTTCATCTCTTTTATTGTTAACGGCGTTAAAGTAATTTAATTATTAATTCTGAAACTTAATTTCTCACACTTAACAAACATGTAGTCCTATGTAAAGGTTAATAACGTTTTATCTTTGAGTAAAAAGTAAGGGTTACTAACTTGTACTTTGTAATTCTTAAATGTCATAGAATATAAAATAATCGTTTCATATAATCTTGGCTCCACGACCAGAAAATTAAGAAAAATCATAACATGGTTTTAGCACATAATGAAACAAAATGTTTCATACAATCCATATGTTTCACATATTCTTGGCTCTTCCACGACCTCGCATAACAACTAGCTTTTGTCGTTCTCTTGCTCGATAAAGATTGCTTGGCAACAATGTGTTGTCATGTGTATCAATCACAGACCTACCAACATGAATGTAATCATCACCGGTTAAGGGAGTAGTGTAAATACCATACCCTTCCTGCAACAATAACACAAACCATTGCTATAACCAATTCTTATACAGAAGAAAAGAAAAATGATAGAAGAGTTGGAGCTTACTCTTGGTAAATGTCTTGGACCTGTGTCATACATAGGCTCTTGCCTATGAGGAGGTGGCTGAGAAGAAGATGCAATCTGAGTTTTACGTGTTCTTCCTCTAGATTTTTTTGGTAGAGCTGATGAAAGAGTTGGTACATTTTCATTTAATTGGGTGTCTGAATTCAGCAAAAGAGTTGGTGCCTCTGTTGTTGTTGTCTTTCATGGCCTACCAGGTGGTCTCTTAGACAAAGTAAGCTTCAAACCTGTCTTGCAAAAGCGTTTATTGTGTCATTCTTCTCCACATGGACTACAATGCTGTGAAAACATAACAAAGAGCATCAAAACATATATACAAATTGTTATAAAATAGAGCAAGTTAAGTTTATAATGCTTACAATTTTTATTCCTCTTTTTGAGACATTCCTAGGTCTTGGTTCACCTTTTTTTCTGTCTTTTCTTCCCCCGTGATCTAACTAGTGGGTTCTTGAAAAGAGGTTTTAAGCGATATAAAACCTCAATATTTCTACTAGCGATTTAACTTTTAAAAATTGGAGAAAAGTCCTACCAAAAAAATGAAGCAAAGTGAGAATTGTTTATACCTGTTACGAGATGAGATGAGATTGGATTAGATTAGATGAGATGAGATGAGAATCGATGAATGAGAAGAGAGTCACCATAAGCGAAAAATCTAAAATACCCAATTTTAAACCCTATAAATCGAATCCAATTCGTAGATTTAATTTTTTACTTCTTCTATGATATCTGAGAACTAAAAACTACATCCTATTTTTTTACCCAGAAAACAACACCAATTCTAGAACTACATGCCATTTTTTGAGATATTTAACATCATGAACAGTTAAAGAAATAGAATGGTTATTTTGCATTTTCTGAAGACTTTGATGGTTGTTTTGCACATAATTGACTTCAATGACTTTTTTGCAAGTTGTATCCACTTTGGTGATTTTTTTCACAAAACCTTTTATTTTTTATTAACATTTATTCTATACTTACGCTTTTACATATATATATATATATCGGTTGTTATTTTTTCTGTCTAACTCTTTTCTTTTTTGCTTGTTTTGTTATGCATACTATAAAGAGAGTAATATCATTCTTTAAATTATATTTTAGTAAAATATATAATTACATAAGAAATATAAATTTCAAATATAAATAACAATGTTGATATATAATTTTGTATTTAGGTATTTCATATACTCAACTAATTTTTGATTCGGTCTAGTTCGACTTCAATTTTCTGTATACAAAAATCTAGATCCTCTTAGGGAATTTAGTTGGTTCTACTTTAGTTTGATTTCTTCTAATTCAAATAAAGTTTTGGTTCGATTTCGGATTTGGCATAATAAGTTTTTAGCTTATTTAGTAATTTTGAAATGCATCCAGATTCTGGAGCATTATTATGAAAATAATTTACAAACAATTAATAGCGTATTAGCTAAATAATATTTTTTTGTTTGGCTAAATACAATAAATTTGAAAGATAATTAAATAATATATGTATGGTCACTCTCATATTTCACATCTTTTGGTTTGGACTAGGTTTAGTTCGAGTTCTAATTTTTTTTTGGTATATGAACCTAACATTAAGGGTTTATTCCACTATAGTAAGTAGATTAAATAGAGTTCTAGGGCAAACTTTAACTATGAATTAGATTTTGTGGATCTAATAAAAAAAAATTTTAGATTCCATATTCAGCAAAATTCAGTTGTTACCATTTGATTTTAAGTAATTTTGCAATATTCCTCATGAAAAATAAAATAAAAATTTCGCTAGATTCCATATTCAGCACAATTCCACAGTTACCATTTACACCTATAATATTTCATTTTGAACACACAAAAAAATATAATTTATTATTTCAATAAAATTAATTTTTATACAATTATTTACAAATATTAAAAGGCTAATATTAAAATGCAGTTTATCATGGATAATCATCTCGTGTTATGTTATGTCAGATGAATTATGTCATGTCAAGTTCTATATGTTATTTTAATGTCCATATATTCTATACAATTTTTTCATGTCCAGCATTGCTAGGCGGTTTTCACCTTCTTTCTTAGTCGATGGTCTAAGTCGCCCTCAAAAATATTATATTGACCAAGATATACTCATAATAGTAGCTCAATAAATTTGTTCATGTATAACGTTTGATGATGTAATTCACCCTTAATAGAACATCTGACGATAAACCGTAATTATATTTAATTATACCCTAAATCGAAATTAAATCGGAATACATGTATACCCACACCTATATACATACATGTATTTATTGTCTCACACCTTCTTCTTCGGTGGCTTTCCTTTTTTTTCGGAAATTTCTTTTTGTCTCCATCTCTTTTACTTTAAAATGGATCTCATATACTTTAGAATTCAAATACAACTCTAACCCTAATAATAGAAGAATAAATCAAGATGGAATTGGAATTCTGGGTTTGCGAAGTCAAAGAGATGAAATTAGGGTTCTACCTTTGAAATTGAGAAAATTGACCAAATAGCACACTTCACTAATTTAATGGCATGTGTATATTCATAAATAAGAGAATAGCACTTTAACTTATATATTTACAATTTTAACTCTTTAATAATTATGCTCAAAATTAAAACAAAATATACAAAACTTTGGTGGATAAAAGAAACTTGAGTAAATATACTTACTATTGTACAGCCATGGTGCTTGTTTTACTATATGATATAAAACTACCATATACTATAAAATATATAATACACAACAATAAAAATATTCATCTCTATGGTATATAAGGATCAGGAAACGTAGAAGAAGAAAGAGAAGGAGAATAAGAATTACAAAGACAAGAAATAGTAGGAGGAGAATGATGAAGATGATGGGGAGATTGAGGAGGAAAAGAATAATGAGTGGGGAGAAGGAGAAGGAAAAAAATAATGAGAATGGAGAGGAGGAAGAGTATGGGGGAGGAATAGGAAGAGAAGTTGAAGATAGGAGGAATAAGAAGGAGGAATAGAAGGCCAAACTAAATTAAAACTGATAAGATTTTCCAAAAAAAATATGTATAATTGATGGTTTTAAAAGAATAAACAAAACTATATCAATTAGATATTCTATATATATATATATATATTTGTTCTATACGAATTTTGTCAATGACATAATCGTTTTATTAAAAATTTTTGGTCATTTTTTAAAAATTTAAGTTTTAGGGTGTGTAGAAAAAATCTATGTTTTTTTGAAAGAATTTTTAAATTTTATTTTATTTTTCATTAAAAGTTATATAGGAAATAGAACGGGAGGAGGAGAGAAGGAGTGAAAAAGAAAAAAAAAATTATATGAAAAATGTAAAATTGCAAATACTTCATAAAATACACACAATATCACTTGGATTAGAGCAAAAGACCATTTACTCAATTATAAAATCTTTTTGTGTTATATTTGATAATTTCTCTTGAAATTCAGGGGTCAACTACAATGGGTCGAGTTTTTTGATTGGGTAATCAAATTGGTTTATTCTCACATAAGAGCAGTTTGGTTTTGTATTACATTCGGTTAAATAATCTTACTCGAACAATTTATATTCGTGGGGAAATATGTATTTAATTTTTGCATAAGGGGAAATATATATTCAAATTTTAGAGGGAGAATTTTATCGAGCTATTATTATGTGTACATTTGGATCAATACAATAGTTTCGAGGGAGAAATAAATCATCGATCCTGTTTCTTTTTACTTCCTTACGTGATAGTACTATATTCGCCCAATTTTTTTGAGAAATTTGGCTCATTGCTCATTTCTGAATATGACATTAGGAGTCTCCCTTACCTGTATTTCATGTATTTCATAGGTTAATTGAACCCATATTAATTATGCCCATTTTTCCCTTGTCTCATTACTTTTTCTCTCTTGTCTTCCTTCTCTTCTACATTCTCTCTCTTTTCTTCCTCTTATGTCGGCTCTTTTTCTTTTTCACCTCTTCTCTTTACCTCTCTTTCTTCTCGTTATCTTCTCTCTCACACTTTCTCTCAGTCCTCTCTTCTCTCAGATCTCTTAATTTTCTTCATTTTATTTTAGAAAACATTTGGGGTCTTTAGATAGGATTGACATAGACTTAGATTTTTGATTTGATTTGGGATTGTTATGAAAATAATCTCTGAGGGGTTTGATTAAAGGTTAGAGATGAAGAATTTGAAAATATATTTACAATTTAGCATTCATTTCGATAAATAAACGTTTTTTAGCAAATAATAAATGTATTACCAGGTAATAAATATGTCAACAAATAATGCGTGCGATAATAAATATATTAATGGGTCATATATATGTATAAGTTAGCGGATATCTCGACCAAAAAAAAAAATGAGTTAGAGGATAATAAGTGTATTCATGGGTACTATATATAAGTTAAAAGATACTAAATGTATTACAGGATTATAAATTTCATTTAGTGGACAATAAGTTTTTTACCCAGATAAAAATATCAAATTGTAAATATAGTAACATGTATAACATTTATGTTAGCAGATAACAAATATGTTACATGGATAATACATGAATTAACGGGGTAATTCAATGTATCAGTTAGCCTGTAATAAATATGCTACACTGGTAAGTAATGTTAGCGGATAATTAATGTATTAACCGTGGACAATATAAATTACTGGGTAATTAAAATCTTACCATATACTATATTTTAATTTAACGGCTACGAAATATGATATCAATGTAAGAAATATATTTGCCGGATGGTACATTTACTATTAACGGATAATAAATATTTTACCGTGTACAATAGTTATTATCAGATAACACACGCATGGATAACGCATTAAATGCGTTGTCCCACATTTAATGCTCACCTTCTCTTTCTTCTACTTAAAACTAGTGAATAAAATTAATCAAATGTATAGTTTCTAGGTTATAAAACTAAAAAGAGTATTGGCTGCCGAGTTGCTCTCACTTTGGTGGTTAGGATGATCCAGCTAATGACTTGGCTCTAGGGTGCGAATCCTACATGTTGCATTATAGTAGTTTAAAATGGATTATAGGGGTAGATTTTAGGTTATGGATCGCGCCTTGTTGATCCAATGTTGACAAAATAAAAAGTATTGGCCTAATTCACTCAATATTTTTCTATCTTTCTTTCGTGCATATAATTACAGTTTAAACAATTGAATTATTATTACAAAATTATTTTTGATGCCATCACTTAGATTCTCTCATAGTGGATTCTGGTTATATAAATTTGGAAAATATTTGTAAGGATTATATCTCTATGTATAATAAAACCTTTCCATATCTTTTATAGTAATGAAAAACAATTTATAATCCTGTATTTTGATTGGTCGGTTTGTTCAAATTACTTAATTTGTCCGTTTGTTTAGATAAAACCTTTTTTAAGTAATTAGTTTGTTTTAGTTTCAATTAATTTTATTGATCTATTGGTTTTGATAAAAAAATTTAGTAGGCTCGTTTGTATTAATTGGTTCGTTTGTTTTTTTTTGTCGTTTACATTTATTATTAATGGAACCTCAATAACAGAGGAACAATGGTCTCTACAACAGAGACACAAGTTTAATGTTGAGGAAAGAGACCGCTAACAAGAGTTTAAAATGAATCAAGAAAATCTAGATAAAGCCGACAGTCTTCGATCCTCCTCAATGGAGAATGCCAACCACGAAAGGGCACATGCAGCAAAGTAATTATTGAGCCGTCTCTCCTTTGTAACGATGTAAGCAATCTTACGTGCCAGGATATTGGCTTTTACTGAAGATAAATGAATCTAACAAACGTTGAAAGCTAAAGACAAAACTTCAACCTTCCTGATGAAAGATTTAAACTTCGGCCATGCTCTATGTTGTTGAATAGCGCCGAAAATACTACTATTTTCAATCCAAACTTCCACACCGAAGATTCTTTAAACTTTGTAGTGTCCAAATCAAGCTACACCAATCAGCAATCATTCGTGTTTGACACGCGAGGAGAGCTTCTCTGGTGTGGTGAAGGACAATACCAGAGTCGTTACGCGTGATCGACGAAGAGCCACTTATAGCAGGTGGTTTGGCTTAAGCAACACCAATGTTGCATTTAATCCTAGGGGATATAGGGCGTGTTCAATTCTGCGTACGTTCAGCCATAATGCACTTTGTATGACTACTCCCTTCCACAGTTGCATTCGCATAATTCCTTTCCCTTGCCTCTTTCAAAGCCTTTGCAAGGGTGAAATCTTCATTTAGATCCTTACCACCGATAACCTTTCCGTTTCTTTGTTTCCAAATGCCCCAGAGAACCCATGGAAGGGCTTGTCGTAATGGAACATTACAGTCGGATTTTTCCATCTCGGAGATAAGGTTTTCAATACAAACCTTAGTACTGTCTCGTGGGTTATGTATGAGTGCGGGAATGTTCATTTTCTGCCATACATTAGTAGCATGCATGCACTCGAATAAAACATGTCAGATTGATTCATCCTGTTGTTTGCACTGCGAGCATAAACGATCAACATTTATTCCTTGTTTTCATAAACAATTTGCTACCGCCAAAGCACCTGATAATTGTTGGACCATAATCATATCTCATTTATCTATCTAAGATTAGAATTACATAATTCACATAAGTTAGTTATTATACGAAAAGACACCTTTCGTATAGTCATGTTGGTTCGTATAGTCATGTTGTTTCGTATAGTTGTAATGTTTTGTATATTTGTGTTTGTTCGTATGAAGACATATATTAGGATTTGTAAACCGTATTATGTAACGTGTGTAATACTCTTTCTTTTAATACATTAATCAAATTACTTTAACATGGTATCAGAGCTATTCGATTGAGAGAGGACAAGAACACAAGTAAGAAACACAGCAAACGTATCGCACAAGTCTCGACGATAATCTGAGGCAATGCAAGGCTCATCACATCAAACGATTCCTATCTTTGATGGAGAGAAGTACGACTTCTGGAGCATCAAAATGACAACCATCCTCAAGACCAGGAAGTTATGGTCAGTGGTAGATGAAGGTATACCGGCCGTATCGCCGGATACAAACAATCGACGAGAAGAGGCAATGGCGAATGATACGATGGATTTGCAAATTTTGCAAACCTCTGTAACTGACCAAATCTTCTCACGTATAGCATCAGCAACAACATCCAAAGAGGCATGGGAAGCCTTGA